>ML776855.1:533455-558419 GCA_009831015.1 Picea engelmannii | reverse complement strand
ATCAAGTTGCTGATATATTTACTAAAGCTTTGAGTACTGTAAAGTTTGTAAAGTTCAGAAGCATGATAGGACTTAAAGAAGTATCCCCTTAATAAGTGTATGTTAATCCTAATAAACATTAAGGGGGAGTGTTAAAACAAAGACTAACCTGTAATGTTTATTAGTGGCCATAGGAAGACATCTAGAAGAAGAGAATTAATTGCGGTAGTTGGCAAAGACGGCGGACTGCAGAAAAATATCAATAGAATTCTAGAAATCGCGGGAAGCTCTGGAGGGTTCGAGACAATGCCGCAGCTTGTAATTTTTCTATAAATTCATGTGTATCTAACATGTTCAGCATCAGTTTGAGTTTGAATTCAGCTGTGTATATGTTCCCTTCTCTCTGTTGTTTAATTTCGTGTTCTGTTCTTCCTGCTCTCTTCAGAAGGAAACCCTGTGGCTCCCTCCTGTTTTTCCATCGAATTGCTCGTCGATTGGTAGATGTAATTGATCTTTTAACGAATGGAAAGGTCTGGATGGAAGAAATATGTTAGCCGAGGAGCTCATCTAAGATCGTTGGATTAATTGTTCAAGGTAAAAAAATCCCAAGTACTGATTAGTGGCAGTATCATAGTTTTGAAGGGAATGCACTTTTACATCTATAAATTACAGTGATAAGTTAATTGTTTCTTACTCTCTGCATCTTCACTTTAGAAAGGAATCAGTGGTTTTGTCATTGCACGAATCAGTTGTTTTGTCATTGCTAATTGAAACGTCGGTTTTTTCATTTGCAGCGGCGACATTGATTCTTATATATTAGTTACTGGAACCACCAGGTTAACAATTGGTCAACTTAGTCTTCCCATTACAATTCCTTGGTATCCATGGTACTCCAATAATGAGGTAGGAATTTTCTTAACAAAATTATTATACTTCAAACAAAGGGCATTTTTTTAACAAAGGTCTTATCTTTCAAACAAATGTCAACAATGATAGTCATTGATCTGACAACTTTCATTGTCATGTAAAGTTTTACTAATTGGTTTTTGGCAATGGAAAGAGAGTCGGGTATCAATTCTCATAATTGTTGTTTGTTGTTTGTGGATTGTGAGATTAGTTCATAAATAAGAGGAATAGAGGAATAGTTACAAAGTATGTGGTGTTGTTTGAAAATTATGTTTATGTTGCGTTTAATTGACAATTGTTTTCCTCAAAGATGTGATGGAAAAGTTATCACAATATCACTTATTGTGTCTTTGTTATTAAAAAGTGCAGGACTTGGGAATTCAACTATTGTGTTTTTTGCATGTGGGATTTACTTAATGTCTTTTTGAGTTAGATTACCAAAAACTATGAGGTTCTCTTACCTATGAGGTTCTCCTACTACCTATGGGGTTCTCTTACCTTACCTATGAGGTTCTCCTACTACTTATGGGGTTCGCTTACCTTACCTATGAGGTTTTCCTCTTATATTCATTTTCATAATTTATTTTATTGATAAATAATGTAACATCGGTGCAATCTAGCTTTTAAATCACATACCAAATAAATGAAAAATATAACAAATAAAATTGGAACTAATACAACGATTTGACATTTGTTATGGCCAATAGAATTACTAACTAATTTTCTCATGCTAGCATCTACATTGATATAGTTAAGGTGTTTGGTGTATCTTTGTTAGCTCTCTTCAAGGAGAAAAGGGAGAAGTGTAACACCCTGTTTCTCCCAACTTTTAAATATATAACTGGACTAGCCAAGAACTATGGAAAACTCATAAATGTGAATATGTGATGTAAATGGACCTTGAGGAAGAGGTCAATGAATGTGAATAACATTCTGAATTTATTGCAGGACTGCTGATGAGGGGAGGTGCAGAAAAAAAGACCATGATGGCGGTGGAGGACACCTGAAAAGGTGGCATTAACTTCCATCGAGAATTAAATACCGTATTTGGACTCCACTGGCCCGGAGAACCAAAAGTGGCTCGCTGGCCCTGAAATTCAATGCCTCGCAGGTTGGTAGGCGGATGGCTTGATGAGGGATGGGATGGTGAACCGCCCATCCATAGAGCCGTTAGGCCTGATCGACATGAGGGTAATCGTGCCACACGCAACCTTGCGAGAGGATAAGGCGTATGGCAGAGACGATTGAAAGGGCAAACGCGAGGGGACCTCTGGATTATGCAGAGTGAGTGATAGCATAGAGGAAGGATTGTAACCTTCACTCCCGGTCACTGGCAGAAAGACACAACCTCAACAACATTGTGGTCTCATCTCGGGGGTGGCTAGTGGTAAATGTGTTAGGAGTCGCTATGCCTACGGTTGGGTGGAAACGAGCACCCCTCTCAACAGTTGCTTAAAGCTGGTGTTATTTTTGATAAGTGTTTTGCCTCTGGCATCTGGAAATATATTTATTCTGATAATTATGCTCATAAGCTATGAAACTGTGAATGTTTTCATTATAAGAAGGTCTGTATGGTATTTTGATCAGTACTAGTAGTTGTATATGCTTATAACAGAAAAACCCACGCATGGATTATGTTGATAAATGAATCTAATTATGCATAAGTTGAACCAAGTCCGAATTCCAGTGCATTCTCGGGAATTTGTTTCCCCTTATCCGTCTCCAGGAATGCCCCGAAATAGACCTCTTCATAGAGATTCCCTCGTTGGAAAGGTTTACCAAGAACCTGGAAAAAGGACTTGAATGTGCAAGTCTTAAAAACCCTATATGAAGATGAATGACCCTCTTAAAATCCCGAAGTAGCAGCGTAGGGATAAGTATTGATCAATGGATGAAATCCTGTTGGGGGATCTGCGGTCATTCACGACCGTTAAATCGAAGGAATAAACGAGGGTGTTAATTGCCTTAACCCTTTTTCCGCTATCTTCGTGAATAACGAGGAAATCAGAATCGTAGACCCCCAGGCTCCATGAGAACATCTGGACCGTTGGTTTTTCCATGTCCAAAGAGCATTGAGAAGGGGCGCGACATCGGGACTGATCTGAACCATCAGATCTTAGCTAGGAAACTCGACAGTCGTTAGCTCTATAAGGAGATAGACGAGGGTTAAGCCTCATGAGTAGGGACAAAAGAATCTAAGTCGTCCATCCGAGGAGGACATGTCGCAGAGATCCAGGGATCTCACGAACGCGAAGGTTCGCAAGGTAAGAGCCCAAAGGTTGGATGCTCCGAGTCGTGAGTGGCAAAGCCACGAGAGGATCAGGACCGTCCATCCAAGGAGGACAGGTGGCAGAGATCCAGGGATCTCGCAAACTCAGAGGTTCGCAAGGTAAGAGCCCAAATATTGGGTGCTCCAAGTCACGAGTAGCAAAGTGCAGAGAGCCGAACACGAGAGAACACATGGCAAAACTTCAAGGTGGGGCCCGCATGATTGACGGGTGGACACACATTGCCTAGAGAAGGGAGTCAATGCTCCGTTGACTTCTCGTGTCTCGAGGATTCGCGGGAGAAGGGCATGAGAGCTCAAAACTTGGACTTACGAAGTCGCGAATAGCGAGAGGAAAAATTAAATATCACTTCTCGAGGGTTCGTGAAGGGAAGGTGCCAAGATTTGACGCTACAACTCGCAAAGGGGCCATTTGCGAGCGGTACGAAGGGAAGGTCAACCTTCGCTGACTTTCAAGTCTTGGAGGTTCGCATATTGGAGGAACGAGAGTTCAATCGTTGAACTCACGAAGCGGCGAATAGCGAGAGGAGCTAGAGTTTAGCCTAGCCGACGGTCATGAACAGAGGACGTTGACAGAAGGGAGCTATACCCATTTTGTGATCTCGGGTATCGGTGATTAGTGAAGAAACTTCGAGGGTCTTCGACTCACGACTCGCGAGGCCGCGAGTTGTGAAAGGCGCCTGCATTTAGGCACGTATGTGGTCCTATCGAGCTAGGGACTAAAGAAAGGGAGCTAGTGCTTTGTCGTTAAGTGGCAGGTAGATCTGGACGACCAAAAATCTGCGTGCCCAGATCTACAGCCAGGATTTCATTCTGAAGCCCCCTCGCCATTCTATCTTCAAGATTGGACTCAATTGTATCGCTGAGTCGCAAAACACGAAAAGACGCCTGGTTTGTTTGGCCTGTGGTCCTAAACCATGATCACAGGGAGGTGAACAGGGAAGAACTAACCTGCACTAGATCCCCGTAGGACTTCAGGGATTCTGTCCATTGAGGAAAAATTAAAACTTTATTACGTTGTAGTGGGTATGTGACAAAGTGGTATCAGAGCATGGTTACAACACTCGGCCTGATTGGGCTCATGCACGAGTTGCGCATAAACCGCGTTCGAAGCACTTCTCTGAGGAGTAACTCCCTGACTTAACTCCCTTGTCCAGGATTAAAAACTTGGAAAATGAGAACCCGACTATGTATGCAAGTGAAATAAGTTATGAATTTATGTGCAAGTTATAAAAATGAATTCAACTCTTGACTAACAACCAACGTTTGTCTTTTCACTCAAGCGGACGAGCAACCGCAGGAATCTACAAACGCAGAGAATGGTGACTCACCAAGAGGTGGGAGAAGGCTCCCACAACAGAGATGAAGAGTCTGATGAAAGAAGAGCAATAGGAACCCCTCCAGGCCTAGCTAATACTGTGAGCATTCTCATGGTCGAATTGCAAAGATGGAAGGCCGATAATGAAAGGATGATGAAAGAACAAGAAAAGAAAACCCAAATTAATGTAGTTCTACTGTAGAGCTTATATGACCTACAACGACAAATGCAACATGAACCTGAGATGCAGAATCGTTGTCGTGTCAGTGGCCACATTGAGAGAAGCACATCCAGAAAGGTCCACCCCAGAGGTAAAGGGCCAGTGCCAGGCGATTCCACTGAGAAGGAAGCTGGCGATTCAGAAGGCTCTTCCAGTAGCAGGAACAGTTCCTATTCTCAAAAGAAACAAAAGAAGAAAAATACATCCAAGAGTCATAAATTTGAGGAATTCAAAAAGGCCAAACCTCCCTCCTTCGACGATGAGATAAAAAAGGGAGAGGAAGCTGAGGCTTGGCTACTTGGACTGAAGAAATATTTCAGAGTCCATGATTTCTCAGAGAACTTGAAGGCCCAAGTGGCCACTTTCAATCTGAACGGGAAGGCTTCCATCTGGTGGGAAGACCTTAAGAATATGAAAGGGGTCCGCGAGGAGGACCTATCTTGGAAACAGTTTGAGAAATACTTCTGAAAGAAGTAATTGTTGGAAAGGTATTTCGACGAGAAGGCTAAAGAGTTTTATGAACTCAAACTGGGACAACTTACTATGGAGGAGTATGTCAACAAATTCCTTGACTTATTGAGATATGTACCCTACATCAAAGCAGAGAAGGCGAAGGCACAACGCTTCATCAGTGGGCTACCCAAGGAATACCGAAACTGAATCGAGTTCGACGAGCCAAAGACCTTAGAAGACACTATTCGAAAAGCAACATATTGTCATGAACAATATGGACATCGGGCAGAGTCTCATGGAGACTGGAAACACAAGAGTGGTTTGAGATTTCAGAAAAAGGGGATCAAATCCTCAGGATTTAAAAACTACAAGAAGAACCCCAGAATGAACTTTCCAACTCGGAGTGTACTCCAGCAGAACTTTCCCTCGGTGGACGAAAATAAAACTTCTGGACCTATACCAGTAAAGACTGATAACCCAAAGAGGAAACCTTTGGAATGTTGGGATTACAGAGGAGAGCATCTCCAGAGAGACTGTCCACACCGACAATAGAACAGTCAAAAAATTTATAACATGCAGGAAGCTACCATGGTCAATGATGTGGAAAGGAGTGTGTCGCAGATCTATGCAGCCTTGGATAATAACCAAGATGACCACCAAGCTTCAGTGGTGGAAATAGATGGTATGATTTTCAACCATCCAGTGTCTGTTTTGATTGATTCTGGTTCAAATTTGAGTTATATATCCCCTAGAGCTGTTGATAAGTGTAAGCTATAGCCATGAAAACAAACTAAGACATGGTTAGTATAGTTAGCCACTGGCACCAAAAGAAAGGTGGTAGAGGCCATACCATCCTGCCAGTTAATGTTGGGTAAATTCCCCACCCAAGCAACCCTTAATGTATTACCCCTGGGGTCATATGACCTGTTCATTGGTATGGACTGACTGGCTGCCCATAAATCCAAATTGGACTGTTACCATAAAACCTTAGAATGTGTGAGCAAAGAAGGACAAAGGATAACCCTCCACGGGATCCGAAAGCCGGTCTTGGTGAGACAAATCTCAGCCCTGCAAATGAGGAAGTATTTCCGAAAGGGATGTCCCCTATATGCAATACAAGTATTGAAGATAATCAAAGGTGCTAAACCAAGCCCCAATGATCACCCTATCCTGAGAGAGTACATAGATGTATTTCCGGAAGAGGTACCGGGTCTACCTCCGAGAAGAGACATTGACTTCTCGATAGAACTCACACCAGGAGCGGTGCGGGTGTCTAGAACACCCTACCGGATGAGCACTCCTGAGTTAATTGAACTCAAATTGCAATTGAAAGAAATGATGGATAAGGGTTATATTCGACCCAGTGTGTTCCCATGGGGAGCACCAGTCCTGTTTGTGAAGAAGAAGGATGGCACCCTTAGACTGTGCATAGATTACCGACAACTTAATAAAGTAACTATAAAGAACAAATACCCCTTGCCCAGGATCGATGATCTATTCGATCAGTTGGGAGGTGCGTCTGTTTTCTCAAATATTGACTTGAGGTCGAGATACCATCAAGTCTGAATTAAGGGTGAATACATTCATAAAACCGCTTTCCGGACATGGTATGGTCACTATGAGTTTGTGGTAGTGCCATTTGGGTTAAGCAATGCCCCTGCCACTTTCATGTGATTAATGAATAATGTACTATGTAAATTTTTATATAAATTTGTACTAGTTTTCATTGATGACATATTAATCTACTCTAAGAATAGAGAAGAACATGAAGAACATCTTAGACTTGTGTTGCAAGTGCTAAGAGAGCATAAACTCTATGATATATTCATCAAGTGTGACTTCTTTCAGAAGAAAATACATTACTTGGGACATGTTCTGTCCAAGGAAGGGGTAGCATTAGATCCTGACAAGATCAGGTCTATCATGGAATGGCCTACCCCAAACGATGTCTCAGACATCAGATCCTTTATGGGATTGATAAGATACTATAGAAGATTTATAAAATATTTCTCCAAGATTGGTTGTCCAATCACTGCCCTCCAGAAGAAGGGAACAAAATTTATGTGGACACAACAATGTGAAGAAAGATTTCAAACCTTGAAACATCTACTAACCCATGCACCCGTGTTGAAAATCGCTGACCCATAAGCTGACTTTCTTGTGTGCATAGATTCCTGTAAGGAAGGGCTCGGAGGAGTCCTTATGCAAGAAGGAAAGGTGATCTGCTACGAATCCCTAAAATTGAATGAACACGAGGTCAATTATGTGACTCATGATCTAGAACTGGCTGCCATAGTGCACGCCTTAAAAATGTGGAGGCATTACCTCCTGGGAAGGAAGTTTGTGCTTATGACAGACCACTGTGGATTACGGTATTTGTTTGATCAACCCAATCTCAATGCTAAAAAAGCTAGATGGATGGCCCTCCTTAGCGAATTTGATTTTGAAATCAAATACATTAAAGGGAAAGAGAACAGGGTGGCCGATGCCCTTAGCAGAAGCATGAGAATAGTTCACCCGGAAGTGGTGAGTACCTGCGAGACAGATGTCAAGAATAGAGTCAAAGAGGCACAAGAAACAGATCCCTTTGTCCAAAATGTGACCCTGTACCTACAACAAGAACCCGCTGGTGAAAAATATGAAGGCTATCAGATGACCGAAGGAGGCCTTCTCACTTACAGAGATAGACCGTACATCCCCAATTGTGATGACTTGAAGAGGTTCATCATGGATGAATTACACAAAAGACCCTACACTGTTCACCCAGGATACCAGAAAATGATTACTGCCACCCAGAAACAATTTTATTGGCCTAGATTGAAAAAGGACATAGACAAATATTTGGCCCACTACATAGAATGCCAATAGGTTAAAGAAGAACATCGACACCCAACCGGATTACTGCACCCTTTACCCATCCCATAATGGAAATGGGAAACCATCTCCATGGATTTTATCACTGGATTACCCACTTCACCCAAATAGAATGATGCCATTATGGTAGTGGTGGATAAACTGAGCAAGTCTGCTCATTTCATCCCCGTCAAATCGACCTGCAAAGCGATATATATCGCACATGTATTCATGAAAGAGGTGTTCCGACTGCACGGCATGCCGAGAGAGATAATATCTGACAAAGACACAAAATTCACTTCCAAATTTTGGAAATCACTGATGGCGGTTTTAGAGACCAAATTGTTGTTTAGTACCGCCTATCACCCTCAAACCGATGGACAGACAGAAAGAGTAAATTAGATATTAGAAGATATGTTAATAATGCATGTGATGCATCAACCTAGGAAATGGGAAGACTACCTTCCATTGGTATAATTTGCCTACAACAACGGCTACCAAGCATCCTTAAAGATGAGTCCCTTCGAGGTCCTCTATGGTAGACAGTGTAATACTCCAGTCAGCTGGAGTAATCCTGTAAATAGTATTTCTATTGGACTCAATATGTTGAAAGAAATGGAACAACAAGTGAATCAGATAAAACAAAATCTGAAGGCCGCTCAGAGCCGATAGAAAAGTTATGCTGATCAAAAGAGAACTCCAAGAGAGTTCAAAATGGGAGACCATGTATATCTCAGAATTAAGCCCAGAAGGAGTTCCCTAAAAATGGGAGCTTGTGCCAAGTTGGCACCCTGGTATTTTGGACCCTTTGAGGTTCTAGACAGAGTGGGACCTGTAGCGTATCGGCTAGCACTTCCTCCCACAGTAAAATCACATAATTTTTTCCATGTTTCATTATTGAAGAAATGTGTACATGATGCTAACCATATAATTGACTGGTCTGTGATCCAAGTGGAACCGGAGGGATAATTTCTACCAAAACCCCAATGCATATTGGACAGAAAGGAAACCTGGCTCCAGAACAGAACCATTTCACAGGTCAAGGTGCAGTGGAAACAATTTGGCCCAGATGAGGCTACATGGGAGATGGAAGATGCCATGAAACAGGCATATCTGATTTTTTTTACTTCTGTACATGCAATTCATTTTAGTGGCTAAGAACATCGAGGACGATGTTCCTTTTTAGGGGGAGGGAATTGTAACACCCTGTTTCTCCCAACTTGTAAATATATAATTGGACTGGCCAAGAACTATGAAAAACTCATAAATATGAATATGTGATGTAAATGACCTTGAGGAAGAGGTCAATGAATGTGAATAACATTCTGAATTTATTGCAGGACTGCTAATGAGGGGAGGTTCAGAAAAAGAGACCACGATGGCGGTGGAGGACACCTGAAAAGGTGGCATTAACTTCCATCGAGAATTAAATACCGTATTTGGACTCCACTGGCCCGGAGAACCAAAAGTGGCTCGCTGGCCCTAAAATTCAATGCCTTGCAGCTTGGTAGGTGGATGTCTTAATGAGGGATGGGATGGTGAATCGCCCATCCGTAGAGCCGTCAGGTTTGATCAGTGCGAGGGTAATCATGCCACACGCAACCTCGCGAGAGGATAAGGCGTATGGCAGAGATGATCGAAAGGGTAGACACGAGGGGACTATGGATTACGCAGAGTGAGTGATAGCAAAGAGGAAGGATTTCAACCTTCGCTCCTGGTCACTGGAAGAAAGACGCAGCCTCAACAACATCATGGTATTAGCTCGGGGGTGGCTAGTGGTAAATCCGCTGGGAGTCACTACGCCTACGGTTGGGTGGAAACGAGCACCCCTCTCAGCAGTTGTTTAAACCTGGTGTTATTTCCGATAAGTGTTTTTCCTCTAGCATCTGGAAATATATTTATTCTGATAATTATTCTCATAAGCTGTGAAACTGTGAATGTTTTCATTATAAGAAGGTCTGTATGGTATTTTGATCAGTACTAGTAGTTTTATATGCTTATAACAGAAAAACCACGCATGGCTTATGTTGATAAATGAATCTAACTATGCATAAGTTGAACCAAGTCCGACTTCCAATCCATTCTCGGGAATTTGTTTCCCCTTATACATCTCCAGGAATGCCCCGTAATAGACCTCTTCACATAGATTCCCTCCTTGGAAAGGTTTACCAAGAACCTAGAAAAAGGACTTGAATGTGCAAGTCTTAACAAAACTGTATGAAGAGGAATGACCCTCTTAATATCCTGAGGTAGCAGCGTAGGGATAAGTATTGATCAACGGATGAGATCCTGTCGGAGGATCTGCGGTCATTCATGACCGTTAAATCGAAGGAATAAACGAGGGTGTTAATTTCCTTAACCCTTTTTCCGCTATCTTTGTGAATAGCGAGGAAATCTAAATCGTAGACCCCCAGGCTCCAAGAGAGCATCTAGACCATTGGGTTTTCCACATCCAAAGAGCATTAGGAAGGGGCGCGGCATCGGGACCGATCTGAACCATCAGATCTTAGCTAGGAAACCCGACAGTCGTTATCTCTATAGGGAGATAGACGAGGGTTAAGCCTTGTGAGTAGGGACAAAAGAATCTGAGCTGTCCATCCGAGGAGGAAAGGTGGCAGATATCTAGGGATCTCACGAACTCGGAGGTTTGTAAGGTAAGAGCCCAAAGTTTGGATTCTCCAAGTCGCGAGTGGCGAAGTCACGAGAGGATCAGGACCGTCCATCTGAAGAGGACAGGTGGCAGAGATCCAGGGATCTCACAAACTCAGAGGTTCGCAAGGTAAGAGCCCAAATATTGGGTGCTCCAAGTCGTGAGTAGCAAAGTGCCGAGAGCCGAGCACGAGAGAACACATGGAAAAACTTCAAGGTGGGGCCCGCGTGATTGACGGGTTGACACACATCGCCTAGAGAAGGGAGTCAATGTTTCGTTGACTTCTCGTGTCTTGGGGATTCGCGGGAGAAGGGCATGAGAGCTCAACACTTGGAATTACGAAGTCGCGAGTAGTGAGAGGAAAAATTAAATATCGCTTCTCGAGGGTTCGCGAAGGGAAGGTGCCAAGATTCGACGCTACAACTCGCGAAGGGGCGAGTTGCAAGCAGTACGAAGGGAAGGTCAACCTTCCCTGACTTTCAAGCCTCATAGGTTCGCATATTGGAGGAACGAGAGTTCAATCATTGAACTCACGAAGCGACGAATAATGAGAGGAGCTAGAGTTTAGCCTAGCCGGCGATCATGCACAGAGGACGTTGACAGAAGGGAGCTATACCCATTTTGTGATCTCGGGTATCGGTGATTAGTGAAGAAAATTTGAGGCTCTTCGACTCACAACTCGCGAGGCCACGAGTTGTGAAAGGCACCTGCATTTAGGTGCGTATGTGGTCCTATCAAACTCGGGACTAAAGAAAGGGAGCTAGTGCTTTGTCGTTAAGCGACGGGTAGATCTGGATGACCAAAAATCTGCGCACCCAAATCTACGGTCAAGATTTCATTCCGAAGCCCCCTCACCATTCTACCTTCAGTTTTGTTTGGTCTGTGGTCCTAACCCACGATCACAGGGAGGTGAACAGGGAAGAACTAGCCTGCACTAGATCCCCGTAGGACTTCGGGGATTCTGTCCCTTGAGGAAAAATGAAAACTTTATTACGTTGTAGTGGGTATGTGACAAGAAGCCACGATCATGAGCTCTCTCTTTCTCTCTATAGATATTTACCTATCATTCAATACATGTGGTTTCAGTGACTTTCAACTGTGGGAAGTAGAAAGTTCTATGAGGAGATAGTTACACGATTTTTAATGACTTCTTGATATTTTTACTTGATGAATTTTTGAATTAGGGTTTTACATATTTAATATTGTATTAATTTTGGATTTAACAGTGTTTACATAGTCTTATGGTTTAATATGTTTATGGTAAAACTTATTCAACATGATTAAAACCTAATGGTTAAACAAGGGTGTTTCCTCCCTGGAGGTCACAAGTTCAAATTTAGAGGGGGATAGGGTATGTATACCTTTGTAGACTTTATTAGTCAAATAGTTGTGCATATACATATGTATTTTTGAAGATATTTCATTTTTCTTCCCAAACAATGAGGTTTTAGTAGAAGAGGTTTGTTTATGCCTTCCTAGCTTAGTCCTCTTATTGGTGACAAATTTGTGTATTTCCTTCAGAACAAGCTATTTTTTGACAACCAAAACAAAAGCAGCAAGATGGTGCTTGGTGACAAGTTTTTCCCCAAATATATCCCTTTCAATCACACTCCCTTTCTAAATAACATAACAAGAACTAACTCTTCCATCTAATTCAAGAACTGATGTTTGATTCTCCAACCGTGGATTGTTAAACATGGTGTGGGTGATGTGCAGTATTCTACCCGAGTATTTCTGGTAGTTGTTGCAAAAGTATTTCATTTTTGTGGTGTCTACAATGAAAAGACAAAGGTAAAGAGGAATTACTTTTCTCCACTTTGTGAATATGTTTGTGTTTCTTTGAAACAATACATAATAAGGGCCAGAATAGTTGCGACACCACTTGATTCTGATTCCGCGAACATCGCAGCGACAAAGCTTGGCCACTATGTGGCTCCATTTCAATTCTACCTAGACACCGCACCGACCTACTATAATCTACTAATGTTGCAATCTACTAATTATCCTACTGTGAGATCTGATTAAGATTTGATAAAAAAAATAGGAGATAAAAGGAGTAGAGTTTGTATTTTCAATTGGCTAAAAGGGACAACATGTGGTTTGTAAGACACAAGATGAAAGAATTCCAGGAAGCCACACCAAAAAATAAAATATCATTTATTATATTATAATATTTAGGTTTATAAGTTTTATAACATCCTTCCTCCATGTGTCTCTCAAGTCCCCACTCACCGACTCCAAACTGTCCACGTGTCTCCTCTCATTCGTCGACTCCAAACTGTTGAATAGGTAGTGGCTTCCAGGATTTTTTCGGCTAGCTTTAGACCTGCATTCGCATAGGATTCACTCCATAGCCGAAAGAATCCTAGTTTGCATAGCCCAACAGGTTAAAGTGGTCTAATTGTTCTCTGTCTTACATTGAAAAGAATACACACAAATTTGTGTTAGCATGCCTCGTAAATATTCATGTTCCATCCAAAAAAATTCAAATATTAAAACAACTTGAACTCACTTCGGAGTTTCCTTTTCCCTACTTCAAGGTTATGCTAATTTTTATATTGGGAAATGTTTTGATACAGACTTTTTAGCAACAAAATTTGGGCAACCTTTTAATAGTGACCTTTTTCTATGACTATTAAAACAACACCGTGCATTCCGATGAACTCGATACACATGGTTTGAATGTAGTAAAATTAGTATTAATATAAGCTGCAATGAACAACCATACATCTAGGCAAGCTACCCATAACCATAATACAACTTTAGCCAAATAGTTAATGATTACTCATTTATATGATTTTTTTTTAATTTAAATTTTAAATAAATCTAGGAAATCTATATTTTAATACAAAATATATATAATTTGATATGAAGATTTTGTCAAATGTAAATTTGAAAAATTGATATCATATTTTAAGAGTTAATGTGTTATAATACATAACTTGTTATTAGTCCCTTTCGTATGCATAGAGGGACTATAGCAATCGATAAAGCGTTGACTACATATTAGTTTGTCCTTTGACCGGAAATATTTGCACAATACTTATTGTTGGAGCTATGGAATTATAATCATATATTTTTATATACTAAAAAGTAACATATATGTACTGATCTGATTGGCTAAGAGATTGGAGGTCTTATTACCGGCTTCACTATTCCCAATGTAGTATATAGCAACATATCCAAACTTTTTCTCATAGACAGTATGTTTTAATCATATATTTTTCCCGAATATTGCTTGAAGGTCGATTAATGCTACCATTAGTTCGAATTTTTGTATTAGCATTTTCTGCTACCTGAATATATCCATTAGTTTTGATATCTACTAAGAATATTGAAATGTTTTCATATCCAAGATTTGTATATTTCTTGAAATTTATTGACACTTTTTTCGATATGCCTCAATAGGCCTGACAGCGTAAATGTTTAGATGGTGCGACGTCCTCCAACACCCCTAACAGCTTAAATGTTTGCATACCGCAAGGTCCTTAGACAACCTGAGAGTCTTAAATGTTTATGTAAATACAGTTCTCAGAGTACATGCCAGTTCTATAGCCATTGTATGTTTCATTCTTGTTCTGCCATTGAAGCTACACACATTGTTTACTGGTTTGGTGACTGCTTCTTCTTTTTTGGTCTGTTGGGTGTTGCCATTGTATGTTTCATCCTCATAATCATTGAATTTAGATACATTGTTTACTGGATCAGTAAGTGGTTCTTCTTCGTTGGTTTCTGGGTTGCTACTTTTTGTTGTTTCACTCGTGATTTGACCTGCACTTCTGCATTTCATTGTTTAAGAGTAAGTTTCGATGCCATACTTTCATTTTGTATTCCTTGTTTGTCGTTCAGTGTTTGCAGTTTGCAAGTAAGAATGTTTGCTTATTTGTAGTTGCATGTTCCTTGTATGTTTATGGTTCTTTTTATGCTTCGGCTGAAGTTTCATAATCGTTGGAGATACATATGTTGTTCACTAGGTCAATGGATTTTATTGGTTCGTTAGTTCTTGGGTTGCTGGTTCTATTTGTTTGCATGGGGTTTGTGCTTTGGGGCCCTGGGAGTGTAGTTCGGCCTCTTCATTCTTTCTCGCTGGTTTGGTCCTTGCTAGTTTATTTTCTTTGATTCCGCCTTGCAGGGTTGGGGTGCAACAGCGGTGGTTGGAGCTTTTCTTTTTTCTTTTTTTTTGGATTGTTATTGTTTTTTGGGGGCGCTTTACGGTGTTCAACCCATGCACCCACCAGTCAATCTACAATTGTTTTATTTGTCATTTTTGTAGAGGTCGTTATCTGTAATTTTGTGAGATTTTCCTGGTGCTTGAGTCCTGCCATGAAAGAAAATAGTTGCATGCAAAATTGTTGGAGGATTACATGCGAAGTTACAATATCCGTTGTTCTTTTGTTGGAATAAAGCATATGTATGCAACCTACATTTATAGACCATGTATGGTCAGATGTGTGAATATGACATGACATGTTCTTTCTCCTCTACATAGACTGGTGTGCGCATGATACAATTTGTGTTGTGCTTGAGATATGATATGTGCAACAAAGATTCTTCAAGATTATATTTTCATGTCTAGAAGCATGTCTGAGTAGTTTTCCATGGAAAATTGAGAACTTGTATCATGGGCACAAGAGTATATGTAGAGGATAAATAAAATGGTTAAAGGGCATATCTGGATGAATTGCCAGGGAAAACCAGAAATCATTTAGCTGCAGTCATGCAATTATGTGATATTTTCTGCCTTGTAATATATTTTTGCCAGGGAAAAAAGAGCTAGACGTTTATAGCCATGGATAGAGAAGCATAAAGGTTCACGTTTCTTCTTTTGTAAAATGTTCATTGAGTCAGTTTTGTTTTATATACATATTTCTTATTCTCCAGTGAATACCAGCTTCCATTGATGTTCATTGAAATTTGTGGGTTCCCACATTGAAACAAACAGAGTAGTTGAAGAAAAGGAGGGAGTCTTGACTGCATCGGCTGAAGAGGATATAGAAAGGTGCATGCTTGTACTGTTGCTTCATATTGCATTGTTTTGTATTTCATTTATGGTCTATATATGTGTTAAACTAGTTGCATGGCTTCCTACATGGTAAGTTATCTTGGTTACATATGTTCCTGCCTACATACTAAGCTAGTTTATGTCCGTTGTGTTTACGTTGCATTGTTGCATTTAAAGAAACAAAATCGCTAGACAAGACGAAGCACTCTTTGATGTGTAAATAGAACTTTTTATTTTTCTTTTAGATGTATGTTTTCATACTAACTTATCCTCATCTCGATTTCATCTTCGACGTTGTTGCCTTGGGAAAAACAAGTTTCTTGGACGGGGAGATGAATTCTTCTGTGCAACAGCAGAGGGTTCTGTTGTACAATCTTCTAAAAGGTATACCAGGTTTGTTGGTAAATTAAATATACAAACCGGGTGGGAGCATATAATATTAGACTTGAAAACGATGAATTCGTAGTAATGGGCCTTTCTGCTCTCCCCGTTTCTACTTTTTCCATTTTCTATTATCCCTTTTGTTTTCTAATTCATGCCCTATTTACTATTAAACATTTCTCTAGTTAAAAAATTAAGATGCATACAATTTTACGGTTATTTGGTCCTTTCGATGGACAATATACAATGCATATATTTGTTTAGTCTTGATGTTCATCTGCACATGCTTGCATCAGAAAAATTTGGACTAGTGAGACGACCATGAGCAGTCAGTCATCCCAGACATTAGCAGACCGACAAGGCCAAAGGTAAAGATGCATACGTTGTGCTCTTACTATGTTTACTAAACAAATTTCTTGGGCTATATATTCATGTATCGCATGGTGGATATGCTGATGCCATTTGCAATACATGGGTTCCAGCTGGCAAGAAGTATCAACAAGTACAAGCGAAACGTCGAATGTGTTGCATGTTCCGCAGAGCAAGAGGTGTGGTTGCGAAACTGTGGCTCCATAGTTCATCAATACTATTCATGTACTTGTAGCACACTACCATTCACTTTAGTTTTCCTGTTCAAAAAATTTCATCGGGTCTAGAGTTGTGACATCCAAAGTATTGTCAATAGAGGGCTTGAACAACCGCCAAATTGGACAACTGTTCGTCGGGGAAATAATGGTTGTCTATACCACCTACTTGGACAAGGAAAACAAAAGTAGATCCATTATGCGTGTTGATATGACATACAATGATGCAATGATGACAGTCACACTAATTGTTCCTCCACAACTTGTCCAAAAACATGCAGAAAATATATTGTTGCATAATGGGATATCCATTACAAATTTTAATGTATTGCCCAAAACAGTATATGACCGTGGTTATTGCGATCAAATTATTTTTCTCAATGAAACAAGCATTGTGGAAAAAATTCCTACTATTTGTTCATAATATCGCTTCCTTTCGGACTCGATTATTAGACAGCTTGCACAGAGCACTGATATTTACCCAATTGGAATGATTGGGGTTGTTGTGACACTAGCAAGAAAATTTGGGTCGCAACACATTTTCCATATAAAGGATGGAGAGTCGGACAACGACAAGGCAACGGTACCGCTTTTCATATTCAGTTTTTTTCTTAACTTTCACGTCTGCATAAATGTCGGATAAGTTACACAAATATTGCAATGTTCCATGTTGCAACTACAATTGTTCGATACGTAATCAGATTTGTTTTCGTCAATGGAACAACAATTGCATAGAGGGCAGATTCCACTTATGCTATTCAAAAATATAATAAAGAAGAATGATGATAGAGAAAGGATCTTTCAGACAACCCAAGCAACCTTTGTAACATAGTTGCAAGCAGATATAATACAGGATCTGGAGAAACTAGATAGCTCTACAATTGTTGTGCGTATACATCCAGAAAATCATCCTCACTTTGCTTATAGAAATAGCCTTCAACAAATTTTTGCACATGTTTACTTTTTTTTTTAAAGGGGAGCGGGGGATGCAGTTGTGTATTATATTGTTCAATGTATTAATCCCTTTGCTCGCGTTTCCAGGTTGAAGGTATTTTAGTTGCATCCAGTGTGTACTCGACCCCCTTTGAGTCAGTATGTGAAAAATGCCATTCCATTGCTTCTATCTCTGCTTTGATAAGTGATGATACGATTGATTGTCTATGATGCGATGAAAAATGCCCATATATTTATGGGCATTTCGTCAATGGTGTTATCTGAACCATGGGAAAATCAACTGTGCAGTGTTTCGTTAGGCATCCTTTGTTAAAAAATGTGCTTCCTGAATTGTCAGAGTTTTCGTATGAAATGTATCTACAGAAAAAGGAAAGCAGTGTCTATATGTTGTGGTAGCTTCAGATACAGAACAAATTCACCTTAAATGAGGACAATGCAATTTTTCATATCGACTGAAGAAGGGAAAAAAAAAAATTAAATCAAACTTTGGGAGGAAACTAAAATACCTCATGTCTCTCTATAATATTTGTTCAACATCCAGATGAATGTTTGTTTCAAGAGAAAAGGAATGCGCCGACGTCTTTTCTTTGTATATCAAATTGTTTGGTGCAAAGGTCAATGGGTTCTTCTCAATGGAACCTTCTGGGAACTTTCTTCTGGGTTGTTTAAAGTATGGTTGGTTCTTGGTTATCTAGTTTTTCTGTCAATTTGTATACCGTGGAACTCCATCTCTTCTTTGGAGAACATAGAACAATATAATTGAATTTTTTTGGCCAACTAGCACGCAGATTCGCCTGATAATTTCTATGGAGTTGTGAGGCAAATGTACTATGTGACTTGTTTTGGCAAATTTCCTTGATCAATGAACTTGGTCAAATTATTGTTGTGAAATAATTTGAAATCAACGAATATATAATATGTGAAGTGCAACTGTCCTATCATACCAACAAGAGTCTCTTAAAATTCAAATTGATCGTTGTTTTAGCAATTTTTTCTTATTCGATGAACTTGGTAAAAATTAATATCCTAGAATAATTTGAAATCAACGAATATATACTGTGCGGAGTGCAATTGTGCTATCATATGAACAAGAGGGCCTTAAACTTCAAATTGGTCCTTATTATGCTTGCGGTGATAGAATTTTACAAAAAAATTCTTTTGTTTCCTTCATTTTTTTAAAAATAAGCGATTTAACATCCTTTAATAATTTAATGTAATTCACTTGTACAATAATAATAGTTAATATTAATATTTTAGTATCTGAAAATAATGTTTTTAGCTAAAGTTATATAGGATGAGCATTGCTAAAAAATTGCAATCTTGAACCCACCAGACATGGAATCCGCAAGTCCAATTGTCAATTTGTATATCGCGGAAGTCCGTGTGATATTTGCAGGACACCGAACAAAAGAGGTTCAAATTCGAGCCCGCCAGGCCGAGAACCTGCGATCCAAAAAGTGTCCAAGTATGGAACGAGGGATCTGCATATGCTCTATAAAATCTGTTGTCCATACTTTTTAAAAGTACTTGTTTACTATGTATTGCTATTTTGTAAAAAAAAAATTATATCAGTCGCCCGACTAGAATGTACAAACTTTATCGTTTAATTAAATTCTACTATAGAAACAATTATTATTAATAATTTAGTATTGACAATCATGTTTTTAGATATGTTAGATAGTTGGTAGGGATTAGTATCTATAAACAATGGCAAACTTGAACCCGCCAGACCTCAAGTCCATCTGTCAATCTATATATCGTGGAACTCCAAGGGCTATTTGAAGGACAAGGAACAATGAAAACTGCAATGTTGAGCCACGTAGCCCACATGTTCATTTGTCAATTTGTAAATCACAGAGATGTGTCTGGTGTTTGTATAGTGTGAAACAATAGAGTCCGAATTTTCAACCTGCAAGCCCCACAGACCCGATAAAAAAAATTGTTAGATATGAAATTCATATGGGATCTCTATGGGACAATAAAACTGCAATGTTCAGCCAACCAGCCCAAGTCCACTTGTCCACTTGTATATCGCAGAAGTTTGGGTGCTATTTGTAGGAGACAGAACAATAGAGACTCTATTTTTGGCTCACCAGGCCACGAGCCAAAAACTGCCTAGGTATGGAATGTGGGATCTGCATATGTTGTATAAAATCTCATTCCATATTTTATATAGAGACAATGTCCACAAGTCTGCATGTCAACTTGTATATCGCATAAGTCTAGGTGTTATTTGGAGGACACAGAACAATAGATACTTAATTTTCATCCTGCCAGGTCGCGAACCCCTGATCCAAAAAGTGCCCAAGTATGGAATGAGGGATACACATATGTTCTAGAATAACGTTTTTGTATAACACAGAGCAATAGAGGCCCAATTTTCAGCTCGCCAGCCCCAGAGATCCCGATAAAAAAAAAATCACTAAATATTAAATTCATACCGGATATCTGCATATGTTGTATAAAATATCATTCCATACTTTATTTAGAGACTCTGTCCACAAGTCCATGTGTCAATTTGTATGTCGTGGAAGTCTAGTTGCTATTTGTGGGACACAGAACAATAGATACTTAATTTTTAGCCTACCAAGTCATGAACCCGTGATCCAAAAAGTGTCAGAGTATGGAATGAGGGATCCACATATGTTCTAGAAAAATATGTTTGTAAAGCACGGAACAATAGACGCCCACTTTCTAGCTCGCCAACCCCAGAGCCCTTGATAAAAAAAAACGCTAAATTTGAAATTCATATGAGATCGCTACGGGACAATAAAGTACAATGTTCAACCAACTAGCCTGAGTCCACACATCAATTTATATATCATGGAAGTCTAGGTGCTATTTGTAGGAGACAGAACAATAGAGACTGTATTTTCGATGTGCCAACCCGCGATCCAAAAAATGCCTAACTATGGAATATTTGTAGGAGACGGAACAATAAAGACTCTATTTTTGACGCGCCAACCCACGAACCCGTGATTCAAAAACTGCCTAAGTATGGAATGAGGGATCCACATATATTGTATAAAATCTCATTCCATACTTTATATAGGGACTATGTCCAAAATTCTGCGTGTCAATTTGTATATCTCGAAAGTCTAGGTGCTATTTGTAGGACACAGAACAATAGATACTTAATTTTCAGCCCACTAGGTCTCGAACCCACGATCCAAAAAGTGCTCAAGTATGGAATGAGGGATCATTATATGTTCTAAAACACTATCAATTTGTATATCACAGAAGTCTGGGTGCTATTTGTAGGAGACAGAACAATAAAGACTCTATTTTCGGTCCGCCAGGCCGCAAGCTCGCGATCCAAAAAATTCCTAAGTATGGAATGAGGGATCCGCATATGCTATATAAAATCTCATTCCATACTTTTTATAAACTATGTCCACAAGTCCGTGTGTGAATTTTTATATCGTGGAAGTCTAGGTGCTATTTGTAGGACACGAAAGTCTAGGTGGTATTTGTAGGACATGGAACAATAGATACTTAATTTTCAGCCTGTTAGGTCGCGAACCCATGATCCAAAAAGTGCCCAAGTATGGAATGAGGGATCTGCATATGTTCTAGAATGCTATCAATTTGTATATCACGAAAGTCTTGGTGCTATTTGTAAGAGACAAAACAATAGAGAGTCTCTTTTTGACCCACCAGACCACGAGCCCGCGATAAAAAAACCGCCTAAGTATGGAATGAGGGATCCGCATATGTTGTATAAAATCTCATTCCATACTTTATATAGAAACTATCCATGTCTTCATGTGAATTTGTATATCGCAGAACTTTAGGTGCTATCTGTAGGACATAGAACAATAGATACATAATTTTCAGCCATCCAGGCCGCGAACCCATGATCAAATGCAATGTTAAGCCAAGCAGCCCATAGGTCCTCCTGTCAATTTGTATACCGCGGAAATCTGGGTGCTATTTGTAGGACACAGAACAATAGAGACTCTTTTTCTAGCCCACGAGGCCGCCAACCCGCAATCAAAAAAGTGCCTAAGTATAGAATGACTCTTTTTTATATTTCTCGTTTGTGGAAATAATTTTATATCACTCGGTCGACCAGATTGCGTAAACTTTCTCGTATATTTAAATTCTGCAATATAAATATTTAACTGTAATAATTAAGCGTAGGTCAGGTTCTGAATTTGTATATCACGGAATTGTCAGTGCTATTTGTAGAGCATGGAATAATAGATGCCCAATATTTTGCCCGCCAACCTGAGAACCCCTGATCCGAAAAAGTGGCTAATTATGGAATTAATATGGAATTGCTAAAGACAAAAAAAATGCAATGTTGAACCAACCAACCTGCAAGTCCACCTGTCAATTTGTATATCGTGGAAGTGTAGGTGTTATTTGTAGGACACAGAACAATAGAGGCTCAATTTTCAGCCTGCCAGGCCGAGAACCATCAGCCCTTCACATGCCCTGGGCATATCTTCCCCCGACCACTTTTCATACTTTGATATTTCTTAGAATCAGTTTCGTCATTGCTACTACCTTCGTACTTGTTTTCAGATATGAAATAATTAAGCTTTAATGCTAGTATCCAACCTACAACAACCGTTAAAACTGTCATTAATGTCCGGAAGTCCGGAGAAGATTTTTCATTAGTACGAATTAAACTAAGATTTGTGCACAAGCATGCTATCCTTTCCAAGTAGTCATTTCAAAGGCCACGCAATATTTTTGTTTTGTGCGCCGACGGGTTGGTGCTTTTAAGAAATTTTTGATTCTTAATCTCTTTTTGCCATCACCACCACGTTCACACTTTTTTCTAATTGTGCAATTAGTGAGTTGTGATGGTCACATCTCATTCCGCATGAACCCTGGAAATTTTCATTGATCAGCTAAAGGCTCGAGGAGATATTCCATTGATACACATTAAACCATAATTTGTGGAGGCTTATATTATCCCTCATCGATTTTCATTTCAAATATCATCTCGACGAAACAAAAATTTTAAATAACTTCTGGAAGCAGTTCTCTCCACACACAGTAAACACATTGGGGCATAATGGCTAGAGGTTCCACTATTCCAGGGCATATTCTTACTATTCATCTCCCTCCTCCCAGGAGCACAAAAGGAGATGATCCCTTGGTACACCGAGAGATATATTTCAAGACAAAAAATTCCATCGCAACCTTGGCTGGTCAGAGAACATAACCAGTTGCAGTCATTGCTATCATAGAAGTTAATGCTATGAATTCTGAGCCATAAGAAGATGATCTGATGGACGATGATATGACAATGGATGATGGCAATGCAGAGAATATTCCCACTCCTGTGCCCAAATTGAAATCAACCATAATGAACAGACCTTCCCAACTCAGTGATCGTAGTCATGACAACACCAAAAGGAGTTTCAAAAAAGAAATTGACGATGAACGCAAAAACCACTTTTCACCATAAAAGTAGGAATTTCAGAGTTCCAAATTAGACTGTTCTGGACGGAAGATTTTTAGTGTAAAGCAATGATATGTTTATTCTCCCATAGATATATTTCAAGCCAAAAAAATATTGTTTAACATTTTCGGGCATCAGGTCAAAAAATCTCACTCCTGCCACGCATTTTCCTACTAGTCATCTCCTTCTACCCAGAATGGACTAATTTGGGCCTCTGCAATTGCATGTGCAAGTTGTGCTACTGAATTTTTTTGGACTATGCAGAGGCGGTTTTAGCTAAGGGCTATTCCACTCTTCCTGCAACCATTTTTGTCTTCTTTCTAAGGAAAAGCTTATGAAAAATATCAATTTTAGCAGAGGATGATTCATCGACGAGAAAACTCCAAGGATATTGCATACTACAGAACCCATGCCTGTGTTTTTCGCAGATACCTTCAATGTTTTGGCCCGAAGAACTGGGTCCAATTTCTAAGCATAGATGTACAGTAGTTGGTGTTTTTCTTATTTTTTTTATTTTAAATGGATTTTCTATTAAAAAAAAATTCCATGCACTCTTCGTTACTGCCTCTTTTTTGGGTTTAACACATGTTCTAATTGGCATGGTTCAGTTCTCTCGTACTTCTTCGATCTTGTGTTTACTAATACCAATGTACAATGTTGCAACAAAAACGTTATTCTTGTTCTAGACATGCAATTATTAAGTTTTAATGATAACAACCTATAATGCAATAAGTTTAATACTTGAGTTAATATGTTGCACTAATGGTAGAATGTATCAAGAAAATAGTTACACACACACACACGTTCCAATAAAATCTAATATTCCACAAAGCATTTGCTCGCAATAAGTAGAAAAGGAAACTTAGTGGTTAAGTTGATATGTTACAGTCATAGAATAATGTATCAGGAACATAGTTGCAGGCATACGTTGCAATAAAATGTAATCTTCAACAATGCATTTGTTGACAATTAGTAAATCATGGTTTTGCAAGGATGGCGCTTCTTTGAAACCAATTCGCACTTACGAAAATTGCCTTTCGCCTCTCTATTTTCCCACTCTTTTATTCCCTCTAGTTTCTCTTCCTGGTTACTTAATCGTTTTTTTTCGAACAATGCGTTGCTCTGCAGCTTTGTGGATTCACACATTTTCATTTCCAATGACTGCTTCCCCTTTCTTTAAATTTACCATCTACTATTTCCTGTCCCACAACTAGCACCCAGAGTTCTGCCATATACCAATTGACAGGCAGACTTGCGTGATGCTCTAGTCAACATTGCAATTCTACTTTTCCGTGACCTCCAAACAACATTTGAAGCTATGGTATATACAAATTGACAGATATTCCAAATTGAAACCATTCTTAGATCATACGCTTTTCCGTATTACGGTCCACCTATCATGCCCTTTTCTGTGATGCACATTTTTGCACTAAAAACTTTCGAGAAATACAATTTAACCATCGAGTCCTCGCATATTTAGTGGAACTATTGTCACCCCATTTTGAATCCCGTCTGTCCGCTTTCCATACTTCGCCATTTGTTTGAATTTCTTTAGTGAATCATTGGTTTGGTGGGTTGAAGAAACATTTAGTTCGTAGTCATTGTTTCCCATATCTGTGCCTCTTTGCAATTGGAAGTTAGAAATTATATATAAGATCTTATTGCCACATATGCAATTAGAAATTTCCATGTTCCATACTTAGCCACTTTGGTGGAATTCCGCAAATATACAAACCGATCACTCAACTTCCCCATCATGATCTCTTCTCTTTTACACATTTTACACTCAAAAATTCTGAAACATGAAATTTCATCACGCAACACTTGATTGTCCTGACTATCCCCATAACACTTTTTTGAATCCCATCGGACCACTTTTTAGAGCTTGCCATTCTTTCCTTGCTCTCGGCCCTCTCTGTCACTTTTGCACTTGTCTATAATAAAATAAAATAAAATTA
>ML776855.1:492346-517820 GCA_009831015.1 Picea engelmannii | reverse complement strand
GTTGGTGCTAGAGAAACCAGGGAGTTGGTGCTTCGTTCTAGTTGGTGCTAGAGAAACCAGGGAGTTGGTGATTCCTTCTAGTGGGTGGTAGAGAAACCAGAGAGTTGGAGCTCTCAAACAAGTTGCATCTTGTAAAACAGAGGTAGCAGCCTCACATTGAGTTGATTCTCAATTGTAAATGATGTACACAACAGAAAAAGACTGTCTATCATTTAGAAGAAGAAGAGGTTTTCTCCCTTTATGGGTTTCCTCGTGAAAATCTGTCTCTGTGTGTATTTCATGTGTGACTGATGCTCTTTACTCTTACTGTCCATATGCTGTATGTTGCTTGATGACACAAGAAGAATTCGTTATATTTATTTAAAAGGTATAAAATTGTTTAAGCTTATAAACAACTGATTCACCCCCCCCCCTCTCAGTTGTTTTAGTATTTCCAACAGTTTCTTGCTTACTATTTACAGTTTGCAAGTAGGAATGTTCAATATTTGGAGGTGCTGAAAATGAAAATAGATATAAAAAAATATAGAAATAACAACCGAGTGAAAATTCTCTTACATAACATCCTTAAATGTGACTATTGATATCAAAGAAACATGAATGTATTACTATCCCCTAAAAATGTTGAAAATGAAAGCTTCTTACCTTCGCAAAATGTTCATGTAGAAGAAAACAGTTTCTAGGTATAGAAGGGCTAAGTATGGTACAAATCTAAGCAAGCTGCAAGAAAATTCGACAACATTGTTAGGGATTATCCATCTTTATCGGTGACATATTTCAATAATTTATAAAAAAAAAGTTCCAGGACCTGAAATGAAAATCCTTGGTGGAGGATGGAGATAAAACACAAAATGACCCAATTCCAAACATTAATTCTTATTTCAGAGTATTCTCCCACATGATAAAATGAACTAGAAAACCAGGAGAAGACACAATCAGTCTCAGATGATTATTACTCCAATTAGAACTCTTATAAGGGTTACAACTTTCAATAGTTGTTGACAAGACAAAACAAAATTGTTAAATCGTCAAATTTCTTTTGGCCATTGGGTTTGACACACAAAAAATTGTTGGGACGGTATTTTGCAATTTCCTAGCTAAGTTTTCTTATCATATTTGGGAACCAAAAAACTTCTCTAAACTATTGGCCTAGATTATCCATATTGTATACATAATTCAATTATACAAGAGAAATTGATGTGGAAAATACTAAGCACTTTTCACATTTGATCAATTCACAAATCGAAACATTCAAAATAACATATAGGTGCAGAGCCACTTCTTGAACTATTACAGGACCATAATCTAAGATATTTTCCTGTGCATGTGGATAAAAACACTTGAAATGGATAAAAGAGATCAATACCCATATATTGGATCATGTCAGGTCCTTCTCATGATTCTTGATATGTTGCAATGCCATAAACAAGGGAAATTAGAGAGAGATAAAAGTTGATAGCTTTAGTAATATGCTTTATGCTTTCTATTACATTCCCAGAGCCAATGAGGCTTATCTGTTATAGTGGTTCATATCAGAACATGACCTGAAAATAATAGACAAATCCATGTAAATCCTGTTGGATTCATTATTCGAGTGAACTCAGAGATGGTTCAACAACTATATCCAAACAATGGAGGAACATGAAAAATACTAAAACAAAGAAATGCGTGAAAAAAAATCAAAATGCAGTTTAGGGACATAAGTCATACTTCTTCTTGATCTCTTTTGTTGGCAAGTTAAATTCCTAGTGGGAACTGGAGTTTGAACACTAGTCTCTTTGTAAAGTATGGGATGAGGATCAGTAGACTTGTGAGAAACAAGATGTGTAATCGCTGGATTAGGGGGATTATCAATAGGTTTGGGAAAATCAAGGGATACTAGAGGATTAGGCCGAGAGTCCACAAGTTTTAACTAGTACAATGCTATTCAAAACCTCTTATAACAAATGACATGAATTTTTATTACATAGATCATACCTTACATATTCACATACTCGATGCTGGGATGGTACTAGTTTACCCTCTTATGCATACATTGCAATACACTCTGTCAACTCAGGGATGGTACTAAATCACCCTCTTGTGAAACCATTGCAAGCCATTCTATTCACTGCATGTGTTTACCAAAGGGATAAACTCTAGGTGTAAAGGGTATAAAAATGGTTCCATATCTGGATCGGAGCCCAGTGACAAAGGTGTAAAGACATATGGTAGTGCATAAGGTAACGGAGAGCTTAGGAAGGTGAAAAATGGCTTGTAGACATGGGAAGATTTGAGGACTTTGTCTCTTCCATAGATAGTTATTATTTGCGTGGATGAGACATGGTTAACCACATGTCAGGGTTTGCAACATGGTGGACACTTAGAATTGACGATATTTGGTTATTGTTTTTGTTTGATTAAATTAATCTAGTTAGTTGTCTTTTGGAGTCCCACATGCACGGTGGTCAATCTACATTTATTGCAAGTGTCTGTATTACTCTGGGCCTGTACTACTCCAAGAGTTATACAAATTCTACATTCAGAAAATTTGGAAGTGTCAAAGAGACGAAGTCCCAAATTCCTTAATAAGGATGGTTAAAATAATGTCAGGTTAATTAACAATAGGCATGAGTTAATGAATCCATGAGAAAATCACTCCAGGAGACTTTCACGCTTCACATTCAAAAGCTTTCGAAGTCCCGAATTGGCACCATCTCTAAGTATGGTTAGAAGAATTCCAAAATTTGGCAGAATGATAAAAATTTAGCAGGGGCGCTAAAGTAGCAGGGTCACCCAGATCGCAGATTGCAAAACTGATCAAGAACTCAGATTCATTTCGAAAATAAAATTCACCCGAACATTAATCTCCTAAGAGGGTTATGAAATTAAAACCATGGTATATCTTGAGAAGAAGCTTTATACACATTCAGTTATCTCTAGTGTCCTCAAACAATGCATAGGCATGCCAATGCTCGATACAGAACCCACCTATGTCACAACCATATTGACATACAAAAAATGAAATGGGATGTTCTCCTCATCTTTCTGTTTCTAAAACCATACATTTAGTGCATTTTCCAAGATGTCCCCTTTCCAATCACATATGCCCACTTTCATGCCCTAGACATTATACCATAACTCTTTGGAAAATGGTAGTGCATAAGGATTTGTGAGACGAATTCAGAGTTTTCATTGCAGAGAAAGCATCTTCAAGGACCTTTTTATCCCCTTCTTTGCATATTATAACAGGGAAAGATTTTATTCTTCGAGGCAAGCCACATATAGTTGTTAGTTTTATGCCGGAGTTTGGGTCTTCCAAAGCATCTTCCATCACCATTTCCACATCTGGACCTCATCTTGTAGAAATGATTATTTGTAACCTAAATGGACAATTCATTGATCTGTCTAAGGATGAGTTCCCCAGTGCCCAATATTAGAATATCTTCTTCATATTGTAAGATAATTTAAACCTTGAGAGGTTGTGTTATGTGCTGGTTCCATTCCTGTAGTAGAGGTCCATGAACGCCTAATTCTCCCCCTTTTGTTTATCCCACAACCATTTATGTGAGTGTTCTGAGTGGGAGACATCAACAATTTATTTCAGATATGTTTAGTGTTGATTTGTAAAGAGTGAGGATGATATTAAATCATGAATACAGTTGTAAGTCTATATACAATGACTACTGTAATGCTTATAAGGTGAACAACTAAAATAAGTTCTAAAATTATATGTCTAAAATACTTAGTCTTTGTACTAAGCAAGTTTATACTATTGTTTTATTTGCATTATCTCTTTTATATGGTTGAGCACTAACTATAGATTTGTTTCTTTTTCATATGCTATAGAAACCACGAAGCATTGAATTTGAAACAAAAAAGGTTGAAAGATACATAACAAACTTGGTATGCACCCCCGAACTTATAGTTATCCTTTTTGCTATTTGCATATCATCTAAACATAGATTAAAAACATCTTGAAAATGACAACTTAAAATATGGATCAAGTATTAGATGTTGAGTGCTATCAAATAGATGAAAACTCCATTGTACATGACAACATCGGTCGGGTATTGCATAACAATGTCCTTTTCAGATTAGATGCATTCTCGTATACTGCAGGATATTGCCTCTTCGATGCATTTCAAGTTCTATTGCACTTCCATTATTCCTCAACCGATATGCACAATGGATTGATAGATCATTTATTGGCTTGTTTATAAAATGGCAACGTTGAGGCATTAGATTCATATCAATACAAATTGGTATCTAATTTTCTTTGCCAATTGCATGGAATACATGATGTTAGTACATATCTTTCAAAGATATGGTTGTCTGCATTGGCAACTCTACCTCCACACGAGAGAGTAATTTGGGGAGATACATTTTGTATATGGTGGCTAGCCAAGTGGATGAATATATCAATTGGAATTTGGTCATTAACAAGAAAAAATATATATCTACTCTTCAACAAAATTGCATCTAGAGATCCATATTGCATCTTGTTCCATGATGCCAATCCTCTAAGTGGTCATTATTAACCAATACTATATAAAATATTATTCATATGCAATGTTGTAGGATCTGATATTTACTTATCCCTCACCTCCAAAGACCTTCAATCCCATTGGAAATGAATTATGCATCATATGTGCTCTCATGGATTACACATAACAACAACTAGTACATCTACTTGTGGAAATAGTCTTTGCAATGCAATTTTCTATTTGATAGCAATAGAGTTTGATGTGCACTTAATGTGAGTTTACATTGTGCAATCCTTTTGCAATGCAATTATAAGTGGTAGTCAACAGGCATTTAATTGCTTGCATCAACACCTTCTACCATATCTCATATAAAGTATGTTGATAGTTGGAAGTTGGAAACAATACCTTGTAAACATGACAATGCCATATGAGAAAGGAAATATAGAGGGTGGGAAATTTTGTTTACAATGGATATCTATCATATTCAGAGTAAATATACAGGTCCGGTCAACCCTTTTAGACAATACTATCCATTTCTATTGTATTGATTCAAACTATGATCAAACAATTGACATCATATCGTCGAAAAGAGATACACCACACATCCATTATCAGCCTTTGATAAGAAATACTTCCAGTTCAAGATTCACTGTCCATGCCAACCAAACTGCATCAAATCTACATAGCATCACATATTGTCTAATCACGATGAAACTTGTCCTAATTATCATCAGGTCATAGAAAGATTAAGCAAAAAGTGTAGATTGATTTATCACAACTTGAAAAAGGTCATACGTGAAATAAATAAATACATTAGTGCACTTCCTTCTAGACCTTTGAATTGTACGATCGATCATCATGAAGTGAAACAGATCTCAAGCAAGAAACACAAACTCACATATCACAACCTAAAAAGAGTTGTGCGTGCACAACACAAGTGCATTTACACACTTCCTACTGAACACAAACATCACATGTCTAATGAAAAAGACCATCACCCTTTGCATCATCAACATGGTGATGAGACAATTCTTGTAAAAATGTTGATTCCACCTTCAACATGTCTTGTCAACCAGTGAAAATAGTTTTGAGTGGAAACCATAAGTTAACCTACCACATGTTGAAAAAACATATATGTGAGAGAAACAGGTGCAACTACATATCCCACAGTGGTCATGACACTGAACGATGGGGAAAAATCACATATCATAAATTAGAGCCAACACTGTGCAATGCTAGCATTAAAAACCAATGAACACTTGTTATGCATCCTCGTCTAGGAAAGAGAGATGCAAAGCAGAGCTATATGAAACAAATTGAAGAAACTCCTTGCATTGCATGTGATATTTACGAGGAATTGAATTTCGCAAAGAACATTAAGTATTTCACCCCTGACTTGCAAAAAAATACATCAGCTTGACACCAAATGATAGAACCTTTTCCACTATCAAAATTTGTCTTCCATGCAAAAGATCACTTGAAAATGGAAAACTTCCACAATTTGCAACACCTAACCAAATACGATGTTACACACCACTACTAGATGTAAGAACACCTATAGAACTTGAAGAGAGACTTGTGTCTCTGCTAATTTCATTTGCACAAATGAGAGCCTAAGGATATAAACGACCCCAAATGGGCTTAACAAGATCAATTATTAATGTGCTTATCCAACTAGATGTTGTCCAAAAAGCGTCGCCACAATTCATCAGAAAACCAATGACGATTGTTGTAGCTCTCAAAAGACGTTTGCTATACAAGAATGCATACCAAACAGGTAGAGTTCTTGTACACATTGTCATGAAAGAATTGAAATAATTATGTTCTAGGGCCCTTTACAAAGATGAAAACATTTGTATAAATGAGAATTGGAACCATGTTCTTGAACAAGGAAATGACAACTCTGCACAAACTTTCGACACTACTAGTGAATTTGATACAAGCAATGAATCAGAGAATAAAAGACCTATTGAAACATTAATACATGAATTCACTGACTCACAATGCATTCATGAATTGCAAGACAATATTGTCGAAATCACACCTATTGAAGGGAAATGTCCACTTGGAATAGTCAAGAAAAAATTTATTGAGGAAATGAACTTCCCAACACGTTTCTATGGATATTCACATGCCAATGACATCACGAAACAATTCAGGTACCAAAAAATAGTTCAATGGGAACTTCTACATTCAAGTGGTGACTTCTCCTGTCACATAACAAATTTGTTTTTCAAAACAATGCGCATAATAATTGAGAAATTTCTCTCTTGCATGTGGGTGTGAATAAGAAAAGGCCAGCTACGAGGAATAAATTTATTGGCTAGAGATTTCAAGTAGAAAGAAAACCTAGAAAAAATCCTAAAATTTGATATTGGATACATAGATTTCAAAAACATTCGCATCTCTCATGACTACTTGCAACAAAACAAGAAAACTATATTTGCAATGATCCGACAATTGGGACCTCCAACTTTTTTCATCACATTTACAAGTGCAGAGCATCATTGGGGTCCATTGGTGACTACAATGTCTACATTATATAGGAATGGGAAAAGGAAAAAACAAACTAAGACATTGGAAAATGATGGCATTGACTACCTCATAAGAAAAGACCCAGTCACATGTACTCGTTACTATAGACATAGAGTAAATTCTTTGAGGAAATTGATATGCCATGATGAAACATTCTTCAGAAGAATATCAGACTACTATTTTGTAACTGATTTCCAAAATAGAGGGAGCGAACATGACCACACATTGTTATGGATAGAGGTTGCATAGGTCTATCGAAATGACAACAACTCACAAATTGAACAATTTCTAGACAAATTCATAACATGCAACATAGATCATTTGAATCCATAAATTGCCAAATTTCATAGACATTACCATACAAGAAGTTGTAAAAAATGAAAGAATTCATATTGCAGATACAACTTCCCTATGTCGTCGATGAGAACAACAAGAATCATAGAACCAATTAGTTTAGATGACAATGTTCTCATTGAGAAATCAAAATATTTGTTCACATTTCTAGAACAACGAGACTTTGATGACTTAATGAGCTTCAAAGACTTCTTGGAAGAACCAAATCGAATAGAAGATGAGTACATCTAGGTGATACAATCTACACTTAAACAACCAATAATTTTCCTTAAATGAAAACTTTTATATATTTGGAACAATGGTTTCTCCAAGGACATGCCAATTATGTGGAATGCAAATACAGATGTGCAATATGTCCTCAACATGTATGTTGCGGCATCATATTGTACCTCATACATGAAAAAGGTTGACAAATCTATGACAAGTGCATTCAGAAGAATACGTAGAGAACATGAAAAAAATCAAATTGATGCTATGCAAATGATACGTACACTTGGAAATACATTACTTAATCTTCAACAAATGTCTTCTCAGCAAGCATTCCACATCGCATGTTCCCTGCCTCTGAACTGTAGTTCAAGGAAATGTGTCTTGATAAACACATATCCACTTGACACATGCACATTCGTGCTTAAACCACCATATTTGCTAAAAAAAGAGCCCGATAATTTAGAGGACGTAATATGATGATCTATTATTGATTACTACCTCCAACGTCCACCTCCTATTAAGCATATCTGCCTTGTAGAATTTGTATCGCATTACAAAACAAATGGTACACACATATCAAAAACCAAAAAACCAAATGTAATACACTTTGTTAAATACAACAAACACACTGACTATGAAAACTTTTGTAGAGAGAAACTGTTGTTGTACATTCCATTTGATCAAAATGAAGACACATTAAAACATAACTTCCCTACATGGGAAGCTGCATATACTACGTATGAGACTACAGTACAAACCAATGAGGTTAGACTTACATACAATGTCAACCTAACATGGAGTGATTTAAAAAGTGCACTTGAAGAACTAGAAAACCCTAACAATGTTAATGAGACATCAACAAAGCATAAAAAAACTAGAGTTCTATGTGAGTCCTATGACTTGCAAGCAGATTTGCCTTGTCCTCGAGCAACCCCCATTGAAAAACGTATCAATATTGGTCTTAAAGTCACAAACCATCATTTCTTTATCGAAAATGAAGAATACTACAGAGTTAGATGACTGTTGAATCGAGAGAAGCAAGCAATCCTAAAGGAAATTTCAATGAAGAAATGCTTAAACATGCACACTCATGTACACTTGTTCCTTACATGTGGGGCAGGAACATGCAAGACATTCACATCGAAATAACTATTCCAAATGCTTATACGAATCTATGATTCAAACAGTTCGAGTGACCCTATGAAACCAAAGGGACTGATAGTTGCATATACAAGAAAAGATGCATATAATGCAGGTTGAACAATAGTCCACTCCACATTGTTAATGCCTTTTAAGAAGTCACATTTTCTTCCACTCAACAAGGAAATGTTAGATACATTGTCTAAGCTTTATGATGAACTACAACTTTTCTTCATAGATGAGGCATCCTTGATTGGAATTCACTTCTTATATTCCATTGACAATCGATTGAGAAACATAAAACATGTGCACACCAAATACTTTGGGAACATAGATATGGTATTTTGTGGGGATATTTACCAGGGGAAACCCATACAAGATTCTATGATATTTGAACAACCTACGGTCAACATGCAAACATTGATGCATGAATTTTGGAAAGACAACATAAAATGCTTCGAATTACACACTACAATGCGTCGGACAAATGAAACATTTATTGCAATTCTGAATAGAATGCGGACACACAACCAAAGATGTGATGACTTAACATATATCAATTCAAGTTGCATGCGACTTGCACCGACAGACCCAACATTCCCTTACCTATTCTACAAAAATAAGCATGTTGCAATGCATAACAAGTACATGCTATTTCTCATGCCTGGCAATGATATCATCATCAATTCAATTGACCTTGAAGAAGACAACCATGGCAATGTACCATGTCATCAACATATATCCACTTTTCCTTTGCAACTTGTCCTGAAATTAGACATGATTGTTGAAATATATGCCTGTAACTGTGATTCACAAGATGGCTTGGTGAATGGTGAAGATGGAATGCTCAAAGACTATACCAAAAAAAAAAAAGTTGATGTCCTCTGGATTAAGTTCCATGACTTGCATATTGGCCACCAACAAGAAAACAAGTTATCTTATATATACAATTCAAACACTTCGCGTCATTGGACACCTATATTGCGAATATCAAAACCAATATCAACATCGACAAATACAATAAACTGAATATTCAAAAACATTTTCCAATTAAACTTCCATGTCCACGTACAGTCCAAAGATCACAAGGGCTAACACTTGATAATGTTGTGTTTGACCCTACTATAATATGAATACATGGACTTGTATACACATCTTTGTCCCATGTTAGAAGAATATACTCCTTGTATTTTCTAACCGCTCTTACAAAAGATAACTTGAAAGTCAAACATAAAGTCGATACTGAGATGCAACGCCTTCGGACTAGTGCAAAATGGCATCTACAATATGATTACCAATCCATACAAACAAAATCATCTATATCAATTCTCTCACTTAACACACACAACCTACATGCACATATGAATGATATACTCAATGACTATGACACAATGTAATCTGATATTTTGTTCTTGCAAGAAACATACATGACATTATGCATGCAAAACAAGCAATTTCCAAATCACAATTTCATATCATGTTACATTACACATGGAGTGATGATATTAGTGAAAAAACATGTAACAATTTTAGAGCATATGCATTTTGAAGAAAAAATTGTTGAGATGGTGCTAGCAAGAGTAATATTTCATGAATCGCAAATTGCAATATTGAACCTCTATGTCGCTCCACATGCAACATTTCCCAACATACTTAATGTTGTTTCAAATGCATTACATTATTTACATCTGAACGAAACCATTATCATTATAGGAGACTTCAATGTTGACATGCTACAAAATAGTGCTAGAACAAAATAATTGGAAAACTACATGTGCAATTACACTCTCTGCTTTCTTTTGGATAAGATACACCATTTACAAAACACACTTATTGACCATGTATGGTCAAATGTGCCCATTTCAAAATACACCCTCTTTATCTTAGACACATATTTGTTTGACCACGATACAATTTGTCTTGTACTTGAATTATGAAATATACATCAAGCATATTACAAAATCACATTTCCATGTCTCAAAACATATCTAGATACTTTGTTGCACAAAACCAAATTATTTAGTTAGGATCATCCATCTTCTTAATATTTTCTAGTTTGTAATAGATTTTGGAAAAAAAGAATTCTATATAACCACAAACACGGATCAAGAAAAAAAAAGGTGCATGCTTCTAACTCTATCTGTTACTCTATTCCTTTGATTCTCATTTAATATATGTACATATTACTTGTTTTTCCTTACATACCAACTTCCATTCATGTTCATTGTATTTTGTGTGTTCCCACATTGAAACAAACATAATAACTAGACAAGAGGAAGGACTCTTAACCAGAAATGTAGAAGAAGACATACGAAGGTGCATTCTTCTACCCTTATTTCATACTCCATTGCTTTGTATTTCATTTATTGTGTGTATATTTATTCTATTGCTTTCCACCTCATTTATTATATGTTGATACTACATATCTTCCTATATATTAACTTATCTTCATGTCAATTGTATTTTCTGTGCTGCTCATTGAAATAAATAAAATTGTATTTATCTTTTTACATGGCTTCCTACAAACCAACTTACCTTAATGTCCATTGTGTTTTCTACACTACTACATTGAAAAAAAATAGACTAATTGAAGAAGAGGATGAAGTCTTATGTGCCACAATAGAGGAAGATGAAGTACAATCTTCCAAAAGGTATACCAACAATGATAGTAAATCAAACACAGTGCATGTGATTAATGTACATCCATATCAATTATGAACAATATGCAATGCATATGCATATGAATATTTAGTTGTTGTCATGTTCAATGTACACATGTTTTCATTAGAAAAAGTTGGACAAGTGACATGGGCATGAGTAGTCAATCATTGCAAACATCAACACAATGACAAGGCCAAAGGTAAAGATTCATAAATTATTCTCTTGCTATTTTTAGGAAACAAATATCCTTAGTTATTTATTCATATATGCCATGGTATGATTACAAAACTATACTAAGAGGTATGATTACAAAACTATAGCATGCATACTTCATCCAAATTGTGCATCTACTTGTACATTGATGCAAAAAAAAAGAGAGGATACAGACTGCCATTCACATTACTTTTCCTATTCAAACAATGTCACTGGGTCTAAACTTATACCACCCAATATACTATCGATAGAAAGCTTGAACAACCACCGAAATGGACAATTGTTCGTCGGAGACATAATGGTCGTGTATAGCACCTACTTAAATAAGGAAAACAAAAGTAGATGCATTATGCGTGCATACATGACCGACAACGAAGCCATGATGGTAGTTGCACTGACTATCTCTACACAAATTGTCCATAAACATGTAGAAAAGATCTTTCCGGGTAATGGGATATCCATTACAAATTTCAATATATTACCAAAAATAGTATATGACTGTGGTGATTGTGATCGGATTATATCGCTTAATGAAACAAGTGTTGTGTAAAAATTTTGCATGGTTTGCTCAGAATATCATTTCATACCAGACACAAAAATCAACCAATTTGCAGAGAGCAATGTAATTTACCCAATTGGAACCATTGGTGCAGTTGTCACATTTGCGAGAAAAGTTGGCTCACAACAGATTCTCCATATAAAAGATGGAAACTCTGACAATGACAAGGAAATGGTACCATTTTCCATACCCATTTTTTTCCTTTCCTTTCACATGCTCATACATCTCATTCATCTTACACAACTATTAAACTGCTCCATGGTGAAACTACAATTGTTCGACACCTATGCAATTTTATTTTCCTCAATCGAACAACAATTGCATAAAGGGCAATTTCCAATTATGCTCTTAAAAAATATAACGAAGAAAAGAGATGTTAAAGAAAGGATATTTCGCACAACCCAAGCAACATTTGTAACAAAATTGCAAATAGACATAGTACAAGATCTCAAGAAACTAACTAGCTCCACAATTTTTGTATGTATACATATACACTTCCACCCACAATTTACACAAAACAATTGCCTTAAACAATTTTGTGCATCTTTTTTGTTGTACACGTATATATTATATTGTTCAATATATTAACTATTATACTCACGTGTGTAGGTTGAGGGTGCTTTGGTTGCAACAAATGCCTACTGGACCCCCTTCGAGCCTATATGTGCCAAATGCAATTCTCTTTCCTTTGCCTCTATGCTCATAAATGATGGCACAATTGATTGTCTATGATGCGGTACAAAATGAACTTACATATATAGACATTTCCTCAATGTTGTCATCCGAACCCTCAACAACACAATTGTACATTGTACAATTAGACAAACTATATTACAAGATGTGCTTCCTGGGTTGACATAATTTCCATATAAAATATACCTACAAAAAAAGGCAAACACTGTCTACATTCTACGTGACTTTTGTGTCCAAAGAAAATTTACCTTAAATGAGGACAATGTCATACTACATATCGGCTGAACCAAAAAAAATAAATCATAGCGTTTACAAGAAATGAAACAATTTGATCCGTCTCTATCCATGTTACCCTATCAAGATATGAATAAAGTTTTGCAGTACCATGACAAAGTGAACTAGAAGCGCATAAGATTGTTGAGTCCAAGAATGAGAAGCATGAGGAAAGACCTCATACAAAGTACCCAATTTTGAATAAATTAGGTCCATCCTTTTATCCATCAAAATGGCTTGCTCCTCTAAACATAACCATCAGACATTTTCAATAATATTGCAAATTTGGCATTGTTCAAACTCCATTAAGTTAAATGTTGACACTCTTTTCCAGAACTAGTAATGTTAGAACATTTTCAGGTCAATGTGATCTTGGTTCATAGTAATATTAGAAGTAAATGTTCATAGTGATATTGTTTCATAGTAATATAGTAATCAACGAATTTCTTGATGCCCATTTGGGAATTTGGTTATAGATGGGATACAATGCCCAATCTTTGCTGATTTTTTCCTGTGTTGTGTTTAACAGACTTTTGATCATGTGCTTTGGTATTGTAGTTCAAGGTTCTCATGGGCCCAATTTTTGGATTATGAATGGATTAATGTAGGCTATGTGGAGCAAATGTAATATGTAGTTCATTTGACCAATTTTACTTGATTAATGAAATTACAAAAATTCTTCTTCATAAATATTTTGAAAAAAAAAAGATATATGCTAGCTGAAGTCAAATGGGAACATGATATCAACCACACAATTAAAATTCAAGTTCATCGTTGTTATACTTGCGGTCAAGTTGACAATACAATAAGTTTATTTCAACAAACCTCCATTGATTTCTCTGTAGTTTTTTTATGCTTCTTTTATGAAAACACATCCTAGAAACTATAATTATGACTCACTTTCTCTATTATTTGATTGAAGAGCCTGTAGAGGTGTCTAAATGACTTCATAGTTATTATTGGTCCTAAAATTTTCACCTGACTGGTAAAGAGTAGAGCTAGTCCATCGCAAGTTTGGAATGCTCGTTCTTTTCAATTTGTTGGTCAGTTAGAGGGTTGGCTCACCAAGACAAGAGCATGGTGAGATTTGAAAGATGATATGGATGAGGGTTCTCCTTGTCTACTGGTGCACTAATGTTAGACAAGTGACATAATAGAGGTAAAAAAAAAGGGAAACAACAAACCGTTCAATAAATAATCTGCTGCAAGAAGTTTAATACTTAAAATAATATTTCAAGGCATTAAACAATGTATCAAAAAAACAATTACTCTCACAAGTTTCAATAAAAAAAAATCTTCATCTAATCATTATTTGTTCTCGTAGGTACCCCATAGGCACCCCAGTCTCCTGGACTAACTGACAGCTCGATCTACCAAATTGACCTCCCTATTATTGAATTGACAAAGGTGAATATTAGGGGATCATAATTTTTTTGTGTGTGAGTATTGAATTGGAAACAATTGTTGCTAATTTTAGTTTTTTTAAGGAATTATCATAGTAAGAATGAAAAATGATGTTAACCCACTGTTATCTACAAAGGCCAAACATCAATAAGGCCTGTAAATCAACTATACATAGTTACAGTAAAAAATCGAGTTATAATTTATATTTTCATTTTCTCACACCCTTTTTAATGATACAAACACAATACAAAACGAGTATGTGGATAATACATTGGACTAGAAAATGATGATTTGGCAACAAGTGAAAATTCTAACCCATAATTAAGTACCAATGCCAAACATCAATGACACTTCTAAATACATCTTCAAGAATATTCATAGAAATAAAAACCTTCAAAAGAAAATTTCATTGCCAAAAACAATCAACTGGATAGACATGTTACAAATATTTCAGTTTGTACTATACAAAAATGCAGATCAACCTCTGTAAAGTGGGCTTTCTACTCATGAACAAAAATTTCAGGAAAAGGGCATCTTCCTCTATCTCGACACCTTATTCTCACACAATTTAAATTAACTTCAATGAGTTGAAAACTCATTAAAAATAACAATCATATTAGGTGTGTGTTGATATATAGAAAAAATAGCAAACATAGAGGTCACATAAGAAGATCAAAGAATCTTTGACACTAAACACATATTCAAAGAAAATTATATGGGTTTTTTTGGCACCACATATAAGTTTATTTATCCTAACACATATACAAACAAACAAGCCATATGGCATATCTAATAGAATGAAATGGATATTACTTACCTGGGATGAAAGTCACTTGTAAGTTTATAAAGATCATTAAAAATGAATTCCATAAATAGATTAAAGAGATAAAACCTACAACGTAGGAAGGGAAATTCCCAAGATGGCAAGTCAAACTCCAACAATATATAAAGTTACAAGTGATGGGAATATTTGTTCTTTTTAGTAGCTATCTGTTGCACTACTCATAATAGGAAAAAAATACAGAATGTTATTAAGAAAATAAAAGCAAGATGGATTATGCAAAATACACAATATAATTAGAATGAGAATATTTTCAAAAAGTAAATGGTTTCAATGCCATAATTTCTCTATGATATTAACGCTGGGCGCCTTTTATTTCCAAAATGAATGTCATTCGTTGATCAATTTGAATTGTGCGATCTAGGTGACCCTGCCACTTTAGGATCCCTGCTAAAGTTTTAGCAGCTTGCCAATTTTAGAACTCCCCTAGTCATATTTAGCGATGGAACAAATTTCTTAGAGCTCGAGAGATTTTGAACACATAGCATGAATATATCCCAAAGTGACTTTCTCCCGCAATGACGTGTCAACCTCTCGTCACTTCAGAGTTTGAGACTTCGGGAGCTACAGAGCACATAGCATACATATCCTTTGGAAGACAAAACTTTTGAATTCATTAACCAATGCATTTTCCTTGTTAACCCAAGATTAATATAATATTATCATTAACTAATTCAGGAGTTCGAGACCTCGACTCTTCAGGGCTCTAGGCTTCAAGAGAACTGTGTTTGTTCTGGATGGAAAAATTCCCAGAGTGACATTCTCCCGGAGTGATGTAGCAGCCTGACGTCAAAAAGATGATGTGTCATGAAAAGAAAATGTGACACATGTCACTTGGAATAGTACAGATGATGAACCCAAAATATGAATGAAATGAGTTCCACATGTCATGGTCTAGATGAGAGCCACGTGTCCTGACTGATGGATACCACGTGTTTGCGACATTTTGATGCCACATGTTGGCAACAGATTGATGTTACGTCTCTTTAGTACTTAGGGCTTCAGAGGTTTATGAATGTGAAGCTTGTATAACTTGTGAAGTAGTACGGGCCTGGAGTGATGTGGTAGCCTCGGTCACATTATCTCACATGTCTTTACTGATGGATTCCATGTATCCTTTGCAGATGGGTACCATGTGCCTCTGGCACTTCGCGCTTCGGGATTTTCTCTATGCAGAGTTTGTATAACTCTCGAAGTGGTATGGGCCCAAAGTAATTAACCATGTTTATTTATAATTAACCCAAGATTAATGTATCTTATCATTAATTATCTCGGGAGTTCTTGAGTCTGGCTCTTCGACGTTCGATGATTTCAACCTATTCTGGATTGAAAACTCCCAGAGTTGTATAGGCCCGAAGTGACATGGCATTTCAGGCATTCTAATCTATGACACTTCAGCTATTTGGGGCTTAGAAAGTTCGCTCTTGTTCTTAAAACCCACGTGATTTTGTAACTCCAAATGCACAACAACCGTTGATCTGAAGCCACATATAGGTGCTAGTTTTATGCTTAACTTTGAGTCTTCCAAAGCATCTTCCATCACCATTTCGACATTTGGACCTCATCTTGTAAAAAGGATTCTTTGTAACCTAAATGGACAGTTGACTGATATGTCTAAGGATGACACCCCGAGTGCCCAATCTTACAATACCTTCTTCATCTTGTAATATAATTAAAGTTGTTAGAACACTTTAGAATTTTAAACTTTTAAATTTTAAAATATTTTGTTTTTACCTCGTAAAAATAAAATTTCACCAAAAAAACTTAAGGAATTTCTTTTCAATTAAATAAATACCTTATTGTTATGTATTAATAAGGCGCTTACAATATCATCCGTTGATGAGTTTCATTAAATTTGATCAAACGAATCTCATGTTCTCTGGATTATAAAGCTGCCCGAATTTTAAAACAAAACCTTCAACGATAACTTTGGGAATACCTATAATAGTTCGAATGTTTACTCCGAGAATTCCACCTTCATAGGATTTCTATCATCCTTCATTCAAAATCCCCAAATATTGAAGTTCCAAAGTATGTAAGGCAAAAGGATTTTTAAAGCATGATTAATTGACACATAAAAGTGATTAGTTAGTGATTACTTGCACCGACAATTCCGCCTTCCAAAGATTTATGTCATCTTACATTCAAAACCTATGAACATCGAACCACCAAAGTATTAATGACATTTATAACTAGCTAAAGTTAAATATTTGGGTAAATATCGCAATTGCCAGTTAATAAATTCCACAGATTTTTAATAATCACCTTGTTAGTAGATCAATACGAAGATTGATAGACTTTATGAATAAACACATTTCGAATTTCAAGTCATTCTACCATTTGCAATTAGAGTTTTTTATTTAGTAATTGAGAGATTAGAGACTTCTCTTATCATAGTAAGGTTAATTTCATTTCTCTGAGAATTATGGCGCCATGCAAACCGAGGAAGAAGCAATATGCATCAACAAATGATTTAAACCCAAACACAAATATTCTCTCAGACACCACATCGCGAATTACAAATGCCATCAAGTCTTGGAAATAGGTCTAAGATATATTGGAACATGATATTCTTCTCTGTCTGGACGATTCAACAAAAGAAGAAGACAAGTTGTTCTCATCCAAGCTCAGATTGGTAGCTCAGTCTCAACTGCACAGGATTTCTACTCGACCAAATATTATAGCCTACAATGACATGATAAGTTGGTCTCTGGAGCATGTTGACATTCAAACCAAAAGAATTATCAGTTACCAGAACACTTCTGTTGGCTCCTTTCGACTGGAGGACATACAAGTAATGTATAAACTATCTTCCGAACCCAAATACATGTATAATGCAACATTTATTCTAGATTTTGAAAGGATAGAATGCACTCAATATGCTAGAACTTTTCTTGACATAATAAAGACCCGGTGGGGAAATCCAGCCAAGTTTAAATCTAATGCTCATGGTATATATTCCACAACATATTTATATTCTCACATTTAATACATTTCCATGATGCTTTGTCAGATATTTGGAAGAAAAAACCCTGGACATTTCACAATTGAATGGGTGTCTATAATCAATGAAGTGGTCAAAGGATATACTTCAACTGGGCAAAAATGTTGTCGGATAACCTAGATAAGGAGGTTCACGAGTACAAATCATTGAAATAAAGAGGGAAACATGCTCCTTTTTATGTGTCCGCCTACATCATGGATGCCATTTGCTTCATGACTCCATTTCCCCAGATGAACTTGAGCTGGACCTCAGGTAGTTCCAAGCCTATACATTTCTACCACTCCAAACTATGGGAAGAAAATGCTAAAGATTTATTTTATGAGATCTGTTACAATGTAGTGACACCCATTCATGTAGCTATATATGGTCACCCTCCACCCAGGATTTCAGAGAAGGTTATGGGGAAATTAGGCACAATTGCAGATTGGTACATTGAAGAGAACTTCTATTACAGTATGGTGTTTGATTGCTTCATTTTTTACACAGACCCCCTCGACCCTCGGGCCGAAGTCCGCTCACAAGATCGTTCTTTGTTTCCTTCGAGCTAGATCGGCTCTTTCGATTCCCTGTTGGAATCTCCTTCCAATCGATCCATAGGTCCTTCAGAATTTACCCTGTGCGAACAGCACTAGGCACGAGCTCCTTCCTCCCCAAGCGACCACAGTGCTATGACCAAGGCCTGATTCCAAAGGCACTTGTCGCAACTCACAATCTCGCGAGTTCACGAGTTGAAACTCTCGACTCTTTATTCCCAAATTCACGATACCTGAAATGTCGATACATGTATGGCTCCCTTATGTCAGTGCCCTCCATGCATGACCACCGACTAGGCTTATCACTAGCACCCCTTGCTACTCACCACTTCACGAGTTGTAGCGTCAATCTCACATGCTCTTATCTCATGAATTCCCAAGATGTGAGAAGTGAACGGAGTGTTGACTCCTTCCACTATATGATGTCTGTCTGCCTGTCTGTCACACAGGCCCACAACATGGTTCTACCACGTGTCCCTCATGCTCAACTTCTCACTTCACAACTTCACACCCCAAGCGATGCCTCCTTTGTATCCTGACACCGAAGTGTCGAGATCCCGAGCTCCTCGCTACTCTCTCTCTCAACTCGCGACTTCGCGACTTCTCCTTCTGAGTCTCTCGACTCTCCAACTACCGAACCCCGAAATACCAATTTATTGAAATGGTTGACGATGCCCTTTCCCCGTACTTATATAATGTCTAATGATTTCGGGGATCTCGAAACAAAAGTCTCAACCTCCTATCCTCTGAAATGCCAAAATGTCGAATTCTGACACACTTCACCAATAGTTGGCCCCACACAATTATTTTTTCCCCTTCGGGACTTCTCCCTTCGTGACCTCAAGAATCTTGATGCAAGGGTTTTGACCCTTCAACTCACGAATCCACGAAATGAGATTACGCGAGTGATCCATCAGTCCTTCTCAACTTGGATCCCATGGTCCGATTTCTTTCGAGCTTGCACTTGAAGAATGCTTGTCATAACTCCCCTTCTCCTATGCAAGATCTGATGGCCCTTGGGACTTCGTGAATTCCCCACGGAGAATTTAGACCATCCAATTCCTCCTTGAGGACTCCTGCAAAATGGAACAGGTATTCTTTCACGAAACTTGTCCACCTGCAAACAATGTCACTACGCCTTCTTCCAACACTTCAAGGCACTAGCCCTCTTGAGCTTCTCTTCGACAACTTTGAAGAATCTATCCCTCCTGAGCTTTATCCACAACTTGAGTCTTCAAGAAGAATCCTCCACGCACTCCTTGCGGAAACCCTTCAATACTTCCAAGTATTGAATTCTTCGACTCTGCGCACTTCCATGCAACAACAGTCTTTTCAAAAATTCCCTCAGGTTGCAACCCCTGAGACTCTACTCAGCCTGCACACACTTTGCATGGCTCCTGTACTCAACTTGCACTTCTGTGAGAATGAGAACAATATTATCCCTCCTGAGCTTTCAGAGATTGAAACTCTGAACCCATCAACGCACTCCTTGCGGACAAGTTCATTGCACTCCTTGCAGGAAAACTCTTGCTCAGACAGAGAAACAATTGAAACTCATTCCTTACTCTCTCAGACTTCAAATGCTCAACACAAAATCATACATACATGGCATAAAATAAAATGTATAACAGAAAGAGTAAAACAATCATGAGCATAACATTCAATCATGCATACGTAGAAAGTATTTGAACACCATGAGTCTGAATCAAAGCTTTATATATTAATCTCAGAACTTTTGTACATGGGTTCTTCTACACAGCTCTCTTATTCTTCTTCTTCTTCTCTATGCTCTATGATCTTCTCATAATAATGTTACAACTATACAATGATGGTGTCTATATCCCGTTTCCCTCCTCGCTCTAACTGTCAAATCTAGAACTCTAAAGCTTCCTACCTACATTTATTAACATAAATGCCTCTTAATCCTTCAGACGAGAGTGGGATGCTCAAGGTCTGATTACAATCTACAAGTGCGCCTCTACTTAATTAATTTATTTAATACCCGCACATTTATTTCAAAACATTCCAAAACACTCTTGCTAATGTGTTGAAATGTGTTGGCGCTTGTCCCAATTGTCTTTTGCCTCTGTACGTGCTTGCTACTCACGATGCTCCTGCATCATACTCCCTCGCTTGAAAATTTTCATGGGCTCCTGTCCATGAGCTCTAGCATGGTCAGTCCATGCTTATAGATTTCAGCTTCATTTTCCCAGCTGGCATCTTCAACTGGATGTCCCTTCCACTTGACCAAGTATTCAAAGTATTCCATTCTCCTAGTCCTCTTACTAACTCTTTTGTCAAGTATGTTTTCCATCTGTGGTTTTTCTACAACTGGCATCTGTTTTGTCCACTGAACCTCTGGTTGTTCATCCCCTGTTCCTGCTTCTTAAGATTTATAAGGGTACAAATCTGAGATGTTGAATATCGAAGAAATTCTGATCCCATTGGGTAATTCAATCTCATAAGCATTTGTCCCAAATTTTCTTAGGATCTTGCACGATCCAATTTTCTTCATTTTCAGTTTATTATATGTCCCCCTCAGGAACCATTCCTTTCTCATATGTGCTAGAATCAGATCCCCAACTTCAAATTTAAGTTGTCTTTTGTGTTGATCTTCTCTGTGCTTATACTCTGGGCTCGAATTTTTCAATTGCTCCTTCACTTGGTTGTGAAGTTCCGTCATCGCTTCTGCAAAATCCTTTGCACTAACACTCCTAGTTGCATTATGTTTTGAATCTCAATTCCTAAACTCCTCTTGGTTGCATCCCATAATTTGGAATGGACACTGCCCTGTTCTTCTGTTTAGTGAGTCGTTATATGCAAACTCCGCCTGTGGCAGAATATTGTCCCACTGACTGTGGTGTTCTGTCACCAAGATCCTCAACAAGTCTCCCAAACTTTTGTTCATAACTTATGTCTGTCCATCTGTCTGAGGATGATAAGCTGAACTGAATGACAAGTTTGGTCCCATATTTTTCCATAAGGTTCTCCATAAATGTCCCATGAACTTGGTGTCTCGATCTGAGACTATGCTCCTTGGTAAGTCGTGAAGTCGAATGACTTCTTTGAAAAATAGGTTTGCAATGTGAGTTGTGTCACTGGTTTTCTGACATGGTATGAAGTGTGCCATATTAGAAAATATATCCACTACCACAAAGATTGAATCAAACCCTCTTTGTGTTCTTGGAAGCCCCAATATGAAGTCCATGCTTACCACATCCCACGACCTCTCAAGTATGGGAAATGGTTGATATAAGCCTCCATTCTACCTCTTTCCTCTTGCATGATGACAAATTCTACATCTGTCCACGAATCGTTTGACGTCTGCTCTCATTCCTAGCCAAAAATATGACTCATTTAACTTTGAGAATGTCTTTTCATGACCAAAATGCTCAGCCAATCCTCCACTGTGTTTCTCCTTCAACAAATTCTCCCTCATGGAGAATTTTGGAATACAAAGTTGATTACCCTTAAACATTAATCCTTCTTGGATCATGTATTATGTCCATTGACTTCTGTCCCTGAGAACTGGATTCTCAGCTACTTCATACACCTCCTTAAAATCTGGATCGTCTCTGTACATGTTCCTAAGGTCATCAAAACCCAAATTTTTGACTCTGAACTCCTGCATAAGCAAACACTTCATGCTCAAAGCATCGACGACTTTGTTACCATTTCTAGAAATATGCTTAGTTACAAAAGTAAAGTTATGCATGTATTCAACCCATTTAACATGTCTTTGATTCAACTTCTCCTATTGAGTTACAAATTGCAAAGCATGTTTTTCACTATATAAGACAAACTCCTTAGGGATTAAGTAATGTTTCCACTTCTTCAATGCCTGAATAATAGCATAGAACTCCTTGTCATATGTGGAGTATTTCACTTTTGCTTCATTCATCTTCTCGCTGAAGTATGCTATCAGCCTGTCTTTTTGGCTCAAGACTGCCCGTATTGCAAATCCACTTGCATCACATTTTACTTGAAATGTCTTTTTAAAATCTGGCAACACCAAAATTGGTTGTTCCATGATTTTCCTTTTTAGCAAATTAAAACTTTTCTCAGCCTCTTTTGTCGAGTGAAAAGACTTGTGTCTCTTCTTCACTGTGTCCATCATCAGTGCACTAATTCCACTGAAATTCTGGATGAATTTCCTATAGAAACTAGCTAATCCATGAAAACTTCGAACTTCAAAGATATTTTTCGGTGATGTCCAATTCTTAATCACCTCCACTTTATTTGGATCCATCCTCAACTTATCTGTAGAAATAACAAACCCCAAATAAATGAGCTTTGTATTCATGAATGAGGATTTCTTCATGTTTATCAGCATCTTCTCTTGCTGTAGCCTCTTCATCACTGTAGCCAAATGCTTCAGATGCTCTGCCTCTGTTTTACTGAAAATCAATATGTCATCAAGATACACAATGACAAATTTTCCGATGAAATCCTTTAGGACTTCATTCATCAACCTCATGAAAGTGCTCGGTGCATTTTTTAAGTCAAACGGCATAACAAGCCATTCATACAACCCTTCATTGGTCTTGAATGGTGTCTTCCATTCGTCTCCCTCTCTCATACGAATTTGGTGATAACCGCTCTTCAAATCAACCTTTGAAAAAAAATTGGCCCCACTCAAACAATCCATCAGATCATCCATCCTTGGCAATGGAAATATGTACTTAATGGTTATCTTGTTGATGTCCCTCGAGTCAGTACACATGACCTCTTCATTCTCCTATGGCGTCAATATGTATGTTGCTTTATTTGGCAAACTAGCTCCAGGTATGAGATCAATGTGATGACTTACACTTTTGATCAGTGGAAATGAACGAGGTAGTTCGTCCACTACTATGTCAGCAAACTCTTCCAACAGTTTCTAAACCTCTTCTGATAAATCATCTACCCTTGTGCTGGTTAAAACAATTTTAGGCTTCCTGACCATAATGAATTGTGGTTCCTCCTTCTTCTTAACCTCTGTAAGAAGTTCCTTCCCACTCATGATAAGTACATCATTGCTTACTTCAGGTTTAACCTCTTTATCTTTGATTGGAAGCAACATGTGAGTTCTCCCATTCTCCTCTAGGGTGTATGTGTTCTTCCTCCCATCATGAATCAAATTTCTGTCATATTGCCACGGTCTACCCAGCAATAGATGACAAACATCCATGGGAATAACATCACACAATATCTTATCGTTATATCCTCCTATCTTAAATTCAACTAAACATTGTTTAGTGACATTTACTTGATGTCCTTTTATAGCCATGAAACTCTGTATGGACTTGGATGTTCAATAGTCTCCAGCTCCAACTTTTCTACCATCTCCATAGAAATGAGATTATCGGTACTACCACTATCCACAATGACTTTACATACCTTGTCTTTGGTCTTGCAAGAAGTCCGAAAAAGACTGTTCCTTTGCACTGGATTCTCTGCCTCTTTTTCTGGTGTTAAGAGAACCTTTCGCATCATCAATGATCTTCCACCTTTAGCATCCTATGCCTCAACATTTTGTCTCTGTGCTTTGGCAATGTGAGTCTCACCACCTTCTTTCTTTCTTTCTGGACACTCATAAGACTTGTGTCCATTCTTTCCGCATGTGAAGCATTTTACCACTCCACCTCTTCCTCTTCCTCTACCTCTAGTACGAGGAAAAGTGTTGTTATCAACATATTGTCCTCTCTGTTTGGAATATTTCCCTCTCTTTGAACTTCCACCTCTCTCAGTCTGAGTCTAAGGTTTCTTTCAGTCTTCCTTGGTTTTCTGATTCCTATCTTGGACAATTGTCTTGCCTCTGGGCTAACTTCTGCCTCGACCTCTTTGACCTTGCTTTCGGCTCAACTTCTCTTCATCCTTTAGAACTATATGATAAGCATCTTCCACCATTCGGATGGTCATCATGCTCATCTCATCCTGAATGTCATATCTCAGACCATTCATATACCTAGAAACTTTTTCTTCATCGCTTTCTCGATGACCTACTCTGATGTTCAGCCTGTAGAAATCTTCAGTGTAATCCTTCATTGACATCAGTTTCTGTCTCAAATTTTGCATCTTTCGAAATAGAGTAATTTGGTAATCCCTGGGAATAAATTTCACCTTCATCTTCGCGATCATCCTATCCCAACTCTTGTTTTTCCGCTTGCCTTTGTAGTTTCTGTCAGCTTGTAGCTCATCCCACCACAATGTTGCACGTCCTTTAAGTCTTGTGACAACATGTTTGACCTTTTTGTCTTCCTCGACATCTTCATAGTCAAAATATGTGTCCAGATCTCTAATCCAGTATAGAAGCTCTTCAACATCTAGGTTTCCCTCATATATTGGAATGTCCATTTTTGCCCTAGCACTCATTCTTTCAACCGCCCTAATCTGACGTTCATTTGTTGCATCCTCTGCTGCAACTTCTTCTCCTTCATGTCCAGCTTCATATTCACTTTTAGATTCACTGACATCTCCAACACCAGCTGTGTGCCTTTGTTTTATTTCCATGTCCATGATTCTGGCACGTATGTCATGCATCTCTCTTTCCATGGCTGGATTTTACACCTGCCTACCCCTTTCTCTTGGCATCTCCCTTTCCTCTGGCGG
>ML776855.1:472848-491972 GCA_009831015.1 Picea engelmannii | reverse complement strand
CGTTCCTTGTTTCCTTCGAGCCGAATTGGCTCTTTCAATTCCCTATTGGAATCTCCTTCCAATCGATCCATAGGTCCTTCGGAAGATCCAATGTGCGAACAACACTAGGCGGGAGCTCCTTCCTCGCCAAGTGACCACAGTGCTATGACCAAGGCCTGATTCCAAAGGCACTTGTCACAACTCGCAATCTCGCAAGTTCACGATTCAAAACTCCCGACTCTTTCTTCCCAAATTAACGATACCCGAAATGTCGATACGGGTATGGCTCCCTTATGTCATCACCCTCCGTGCGTGACCACCGGCTAGGATTATCACTAGCACCCCTCGGTACTCACCACTTCGCGAGTTGTAGCATCGAGCTCACGTGCTCTTATCTCATGAATTCCCGAGACACGAGAAGTCAACAGAGTGTTGAATCCTTCCACTATATGACGTGTGTCCGCCTGTCTATCACACGGGACCACAACGTGGTTCTACCACGTGTCCCTCATGCTCAACTTCACACTTCACGCCTTCACACCCCAAGTGATGCCTCCTTTGTATCCCGACACCCAAAGTACCGAGATCTCGAGCTCCTCGCTGCTCTCTGTCGCAACTCGCGACTTCGCGACTTCTCCTTCCAAGTCTCTCGACTCTCCAATTGTCGAACCCCAAAATACCAATTTTCCAAAATGGTTGACGGTGCCCTTTACCCATAATTATATTGTGTCTCGCGATTTCGGGGATCTCGGAACAAAAGTCTCAACCTCCGAATTCTGACACACTTCACCGATAGCTGGCCCCACACAATTATTTTCTCCCTTTCGATACTTCTCCATTCGCGACCTCGTGAATCTTGATGCAAGGGTTTTGACCCTTCAACTCGTGAATCCATGAAATGAGATTAAGCGAGTGATCCAACGGTCCTTGTCGACTTGGATCCCACGGTCCAATTTCTCCTGAGCTTGCACTTGAAGAATGCTTGCCGTAACTCCCCTGCTCCTCTGCAATATCTGACAGCCCTCATGACTTCGCTAATTCCCCACGGAGAATTTCGAGTGTCCAATTCCTTCTTGAGGACTCCTGCGAAATGGAACAGGTATTCTTTCATGAAACTTGTCCACCTGCAAACAACGTCGTTGCGCCTTCTTCCAACACTTCAAGGCACTAGCCCTCTTGAGCTTCTCTTTGACAACTTCAAAGACTCTATCCCTCCTGAACTTTCTCCACAACTCGAGTCTTCAAGAAGACTCCTGCACGCACTCCTTGCGGCAACCCTTCAATACTTCCAAGTATTGAATTCTTCGACTCTGCGCACTTCCATGCGACAACAGTCTTTTCAACAATTCCCTCAGGTTGCAACCCCTGAGACTCTACTCGGCCTGCACACACTTTGCATGGCTCCTCTACTCAACTTGCACTTCTGCGAGAATGAGAACAATGTTATCCCTCTTGAGCTTTCAAAGATTGAAACTCTAAGCCCGTCAACGCACTCCTTGCGGACAATTTCGTTGCACTCATTGCAAGAAAACTCTTGCTCAGATAGAGAAACAATTGAAACTCATTCCTTACTCTCTCAGACTTATAATGCTTAACACAAAATCATACATACATGGCATAAAATAAAATGTATAACATAAAGATTAAAACAATCATGAGCACAACATTCAATCATGCATACACAGAAAGTATTTGAACACCATGAGTCTAAATCAAAGCTTCATATACTAATCTCAGAACTTATGTACATGGGTTCTTTTACATAGCTCTCTGCTTCTTCTTCTCTATGCTCTATTCTCTTCTCATAATAATGTTACAACTATATAATGAGGGTTTTTATATCCCGTTTCCTTCCTTGCTCCAAATTGTCAAATCTAGAACTTTAAAGTTTCCTACCTACATTTATTAACATAAATACCTCTTAATCCTTCAGATGAGAGCAGGACACTCAAGGTCTGATTACAATCTACAAGTGCACCTCCACTTAATTAATTTATTTAATACCCACACATTTATTTCAAAACATTCCAAAACACTCTTGTCAACGTGTTGAAATGTGTTGGTGCTTGTCCCAGCTGTCTTCGACCTTCGTCTACAGAGAAGTGGCATACCAAACAGTGGCAGGAGGAATCGCCAAGGACTTGAAAGTGGCTCAGAAAAAGGTATGGCCAACTTTTCCCATATAGGTTGGCATGTTTACAGTTTTAGATTTTGGTCATTCAAAAGTCGAGGCTGCAGCCTTGGAAGATGTCAAATTAGTTGACATTGAATTCAAAAGACATGATCCTCATAGGATGGTAGAGAATCATTTGTTCTAGTTCAACATGGAAAGATATATACACAAAGACTCCCCTTATGACGATGTTTTCCAAGGAGCTAGATCCTATGAAGAAGTCCAAAACATATTTCAGACTCTACCTCCAAACCAACAAGCTGGTTTCCTCAGCTTTCAAAAGAAGAGAAGGAGAAACTTGCCTAATATTTTTCAAGGAGAGTCAAAGCCCATTCCATATTCACATTAAACTAGATCCACAGAACCCCAGCCAAGTATCTCCACTGAGGACAAAACTGAAGAAGTATTGAATAATACATATGCATTATTTAAACAGATAAAAACATCAATGCTAGGCCTAAATGATCAGAAATTATTAGCTTCCCTTGAAGCCTTCATGAAACATGGTCATGCATTTCCCCCTTCATCACTAGTTACTACCATTGTTACTCCCAATGTCACTAGTCCAGAAAAGTCTACTGCACTTATTTCCCCCATTCCCTCAGTAACTCCTTTATCAACTAATTTTGAGGTTCCCAATTGTTGTAACCTAGGTTTGCACCCTTGCCCCTCCTCTCTCATTTCCCTATACCTTCACTGAATTTGTCCTCTTCTGGTTAATAAAGTCAGTTTCCCATGTGTTCAATGACCTGGTTTCCCTTATTGGATTGTTTGACTAATTCTTCTCACCGAATTATTCCAGTTTTCCTTGAGAGATAATTGCATGTCTGGTTTGAGTTTGAAATACTTGTCATCATGTTTTCCACTAATTGAACATGAAGCAGGCCCACCAAGCCTTTCTTGTGCGCAGGAGACATTCAAGTCCTCCAATTCCTTTGTATGCACAGTAAGCAACCATGAGAAAAAATGCATCATTCAGAGTAGTGCATTTTGGGCTTGAAATACAAACAAACAAATAGGTTCAATATTCAGTCGTCAGATAAAGCAAAGATTAAGTCACGACCATCAGATCTCATTGGAGAGAGATCGACGGTGGGGAGGCATTGTGGATATCGGGAAGCAAATTAATTTTTTTGCAGGTTGTGAGACCGCAATCGCTCAGGATCGTGGATCTTTCTAGATCAAAAGATCAATGGTGCATATCAATCCCGCTATGAGAGAGCATATTCGCATTGCGGGGATCAGGAAGCAAATTAAAGTTTCTGTATGTTGGAGCCCTCAATTGCTCAGGATCATTGATCTTCAATCAAGGGACATAGGTCGACAGATCTAACACTTCAGAAATATGACACTTTAGAGGATTGCGTGAGCAAGAAGAAGAAAAATCTCAAAGCCTGAACTCCCAAAGTGAATCTCAGTCATCCAAAACAAGAGGACACGTGGAGGAAGAACTCTCACTTCAGAGATACAACACTCTAGATGATTGTAAGAACTATACATTGAAAAGGCATGAAGCCCGAACTCCCGAAGTAATTATGGACCATTGATCTTTGCAGTAGGTAAGAAAGGAATGTCTCCTAAAGCCTGAAGTCCCAAGGTCCCGAGAACCTTCCACGTCAACCGAGACCATACTACTTCGAGATATTTCCAATCAAAACATTCATAAACTCCCAAAGCCCGAAGTCCTAGAGACACATGGCACTCATTCTCCTGAGACACATGGCACTCATACGTCAGGACACATGGCATTCCTTCTAGGCCGCCACCCCACTCCGGGCCTGTACTACTCCGGGAGTTATACAAACTTTGTATCTAAATTTGTGCCATCACTAAATCAGATAGGGGAGTTCTAATATGGCAGACATATAGAACTTTAGCATGGGCACTAAAGTACCAGGGTCACCTGGATCACAGATTTTGACAAGATCGATGACCACACTTCATTGCGGGGACATAAAATTCTCGAACATTAATTTTCTAGAGAGATCTCACAATTGAAACCATGGTATAGCTTATGAGGTATGTGGTAGCTGGTGGTGGATTACGAGATTCAAAGTGGTGTGGATCCAAAACACCCTCAATAACTTCCGCAATCACGTTCTTATATGACGTCAGGTCACCACGTCACTCTGGGAGATTTTTACGCTGCACATCCAGTTGTCTTCAGTGGCCTCCAACAACGTGCATGCACGCCATGATCAATGGATAACTCATGTCTGTCACTTTGAATCAATTTCTTCCATAGTCTCAGTTCATTCCAGTGCTCACCTCATTCTGGTTCCTTCACTAGTGTCAATTTTCAATTATTCAGTTCAAGACTTTGTTTAGTTTAAAGCATAATAAGTGGTCTTCTATGTGTAATAAGAACCACTCTTTTTTATTAAGTCAAGTGTGAATGATACATTGTTGTACTCCAACAATGTTTTAGTCAAGTTAATTAGTCATTCTATAATTGTTAATGTAGAGTTAAGTCTAAGTCTCAGATGGATGAGAGCCTCTACAACTCTGATAAATATGCAGTTTCTGTATGTTTTGAAGGGTTCGATTTTTGGGAATGGATAGAAATACATCAGACTGGTTGGACCCATTTTATGCATGGATTAAAGCTCTCTACCTAGTGAATATACTCCTTGTGACAATGTTTTGTTCAAATCTTCATGTGTTTTTATCTTAACTTGAATGTTGTTTTTTATTTGTGCAAAGTACATTTCATTTCCTTCGGCTATTGTATAACTCATGTTTATTGATATGAAACCTGTGAAAACAACTAATGCTTGGTGGAGATTTGTTTTTATTGCAACCTGTGGGAGGGATTGTGTTTTTGATACATGTTTAATGTCTTGAAATGATATTTTAAGTATTGAACTTCTTACAGCAGATTATTCATTAAGTAATTTGTTGTTTCCCTTTGTTTTCTATTATTTCACTTATCTGTCATTAGTGTGCCACCAACCAAGGATTACCTTTATCCATATCATTTTTACAACCCAACCATTCTCATGTCTTGGTAAAACTAAACCTCTAAGTGACCCAAAAAATCAAATTATCAAAATAATAATCATCCCAAAACTTGAGGTGGCCTAGCTTTTCCCTTTAGCAGTCAGGTGCAAACTTTAGGACCAACACCAGTTCTGAAGTCATCCATCTAGATGAACTCACTCCCATCTTGCCTAAAGAGATTCCCCCATCAAGTTTCTTTTTCAATAAGAAAAGAAAATCTATCATCAAAAAGGAATCTCAACAGAAGGAAGGAGTGACCACCAAGAGACACAAAATAGTATATGATGGACATGAAAAAAATGACCCTGAATTTGCCAAAGAGGTTGCAGATTCACTAGGATCCTTTTCCACTGCCAACCAATGGTTAGTGGGTAATCTTACAAAGAAAATGCAAGAAAATTATCTCATGGTTGAACGGTTACAAAATGAAATGCAAAGCACAGAAAAAATAATTAGGAGCAGAATCAATTATGTTATAGAGAAAATCAGGTTGGCTTATCAACAACAGATGAAGAAGGTACATGAAAAACTAAAGATCAATGTCCAGAATTTACAAATTAGTAATTCAATGATTACTTAGAGAGACAGTTGAATACAACAGTTGCAGACCATAATATCTTCACTGGGGAAGACAAAGACAAATAATATTGCATTAAAAAAAGCATCTGAAATTAATGAAAAGCTAGAAGTTGTCCAGCAGGATCTATATCAAAAAATGGATACTATTCAGAAATACTATAAGGAAATAAATAATTCTTTGAAAAGTATTTATGAGAAAGAAAATAATTCATGTATGGTTAGATCCAACTTTCAAGAATTCATTGTATGCAGGCAGAAAGCCAATATTCCTGGTCTCACCCCTTTTTCACAATATGAACAGGTAAAAGGTGAAATGGCCTTGAAAGTTTGGGAGACGAACCTAGAAGAAAGAAAGAATCTTGTTAGGGAGGAAAATGACGCTTGTATGAATACCTTGTCTTCTATAGAGACATAATTGGTTGAGTTCAAAGGTAATGATATCTCTGAGACACTCGCATAAATCAACATAGAAAATAATAAAGAAAGTGTTCATGATTGCAGCTACGTGAGACATTCTCCATGACACAAACCTAAGAGAGAGCCCTTGAGAGGGGTGTGTGGTTCCTATATAAGACAGAGCTGGAATGTAGAGATGGATTCCTCCTTACAGAGAGTTGATAATAACTCTAGATGATTCTCTTCTGTAACACAGTGAGAAAGGAGATCTGCAGAGTTGGATGTGCATGTGTCTGAGGACAAGGTGAACATGTGAAATCCCAAAGTGTTGGGTGAATCGTCATGAGACATAAATGAATATGATGTATTATCCTTTTCTGAGTAGAGAGTTGATGAGAAACTCCATATGAATCTCTTTTGTAATACAGTGGGAAAGAATATATGTTGAGTGGATGTGCCTATGAATGAGCACATGTGAACGTGATCCTAGTGGCTGAGCACTAGTGAAGAAGTGGTTCTTCTGTGTAATGCAGTGAGCCAGAGATATGGAAATTCCTATGGATGTTCCCCTAGTGGATGAGCACTAGTGGGTGTATAAGATCCCTAGCTATATTGTTCAAGAGTCAGACCTTCCTGTAACCCTAATTGTAATGTAAAGGGTACAGGTTGTCCCCACCTTAATGTAATTGATAATTAATGTAAAAGATAATTAATTTGGTTAATATTAATTATATTACGAGATAGAGAGGTTGACTCCGTTGTGCCAATAGACACTTCTGGTGACAGGTCAAGTCTAATATAAGTAAAGGTAAATTCCCCATTGAGAAATCATATCTTTTGTGTGAGTTTGGAAATTTCAACAAGTACATGTACTTGGGAAAAGTGCACACCTCTCTTGGGCGCTAGTATTCTACGGTTTGTGAGAACCCTTTTGTGTGCTAGGTATTCTTGGTGGTGAAGGTCTCTCTCTTGAATACTATAGAGAAGGATTTGGCTAGGTTTTCTTCTCTTGTTGAGAAGGGTTTCCCAGGATACTTCTTGTGTTCTTGTGTATGGTGTTTCTTCTTGTGATCTTGGTTGTTGCAAAATTATTGGTTATGGGTAAGTTAAATGCTAGCATGAAATGAAATTCATCCTTAACCTTGTCTATTGAAAAATCAAAATGGAATCATAGCATAGGTCTTGAAGAACCCATGCACCAGATAAATCGTCATCCTTTTGCAGTTTCATACGACCTCTAGGGTTTCTACAAAAATCGTACGACCATCATTTAATCATCCTTATCACCCCTTTACAAGTGGATGTTGGACCTAAAACTTGGAACAAGCTATACATCCCTCCTTAGAGCATCTCCAGAGACCTTCAAAATAAAATTCTAAGGATTTTGAGTTTTTGGCCCTAGGGTTTCTAGGGTGCCGAGATTTTTTGTAGAATCCTGATCTTAAGATTTCTACAACTTCTTGAAGAAACGTCTTCAACTCAATAAGAATTCCTGTGACACTCTCAAATTTGATTGTTGGCAATCATAAGCCCAACAAATTCCAAGGTTACTAATCCAACCTACTCATTAGGTTTTCTAAATCTAGTTGGCGAAAGTTTGAAGAATTTGAACAAATGAAGAACACAACTTTAGTAGAAGATAGGCTTGATGGAGCAAGAAACTGGGAATCAAGGCTTCAGGTCACCCTTGAAAAATATGACCTTTTGGATGTGGTAACTAAAACTTTACCAGATACATCTATCGATGAAGAGAAGAGGATAAGAAAGGAAGAAGATGTCAAAGAAAGAAAAATAATCATCCACTCAATAAGAGACCATCTTTTACCTCGTATTGCCAACCTAAAGGCAACTTATGAAATGTATGAAGCATTAAAATAAATTTTTTAAAGTGATAACACCCTCAAAGCTCTTGCCTTGAAGAGCCAACTTCAAAGTACCAAGATGACAAAAGGTGACACAGTTGTTATCTTCTTTATGACTAGAGGATTCTCACAAAGCAAGATCTAAAAACTAGAGGATTCTCACAAATAGAGGGAATTGTCTATGATGTGACACTTGATCCATTAAGCCTCATACACTTCCATCTGTACTACCATCCATGAGTTGAAAACTATATCAGATGGATGGATTCTTGATGAGTTTGGGTTTCAGCAAGAGTGTTGTTGATCCAAACATACATTATTACAGTAATGGTGACGAGAGACTGATTTTGATGACTTATTCATAAATCCTTATTGATGCATACAAGTAAGCCTTGAATTTTGATAAAGGATCTACGTATAATGCACTACTTCTTAGAAGTATGACATAGAACCATTGAGATTTTTCCTGATTCAAGGAAAATATATAATGGGAATATTAAAGAAGTCCAGTATGACATAATACAAAACCACTGTGAAGGATTTGAAGAAAAATAAATGATGATGATTCAGACGAGATTGATCTACAGCTGATTGGAGCATTGATGTATCTAGTTAACACCAGACCCGATTCATGCTATGTAGTGAATATGCTTAGTCAATGGATGAGCTAACCAAGATAGATTCATAGGATAATAGTAAAGCATGTATTGAGATACACACGAGGCATAGTTAGATATGACTTGAGATATGCCTCCAATTGTGAAAATGAGTTTACAGGGATATTCCTATACAAATTGAGCAGAAAATACAGTGGAAAGGAAGAGCACATATGGTTGTTGTCTTACCGAGCAGATTGCCATGATTTCCTGATGCAACAAGAAACAAAATCTATGGCCTTGATTACCACAGAAGTAGAGTATGCAGCATCGAGTGTGTGAAGCAATATGGCTTCACAAGCTTCTGACATATTTACTTGATCATGAGATGGATCCTATGATAATAACCAGAGTTGTGTGTAAATCTATTTGAGAACTTAGTGTTTTAGGATAGATCAAAACACGTTGAGATAAAATATCATTATATCAGAAACATGATGCAAAGGAAAATAAGTACACATGTAGTACATTCCTACACATGAGAAGATTACTAACATATTCACCAAATTAACTTCGTGAAGGATATCTCCCTAGTTGAGAGGGAGTGTTGATAACTACAACCAAGACAAAGTTCAAAGTACATCCGAGTGAGACTTGGCATGATGAAGAATGCCTCCCTAGCTGAGAGGGAGTGTTGATGATTGCATCTATGTGAGACAATCTCTAGGACACAAACTTGAGAGAGAGCCCCTGAGAGGGGTGTGTGATTTCTATCCGAGACAGAGTTGGAACATAGAGATGGCCTCCTCCTTATAGAGAGTTGAGAAGAAATCCAAATGATTCTTCTGTGTAACACAATGAGAAAGGAGATCTACAGAGTGGGACATGCATGTGGCTCAACACAAGGTGAACGTGTGAAATCCCAAAGTGTTGGGTGCATCGTCATGAGACATAAATGAAGATGATGTATTAGCTTCCTGTGAGTAGAGAGTTTATGAGAAACTCCAGATGATTATCTTGTGTAATGCAATGGGAAAGAAGATCTGTTGAGTGGACGTGCCTATGAACGTGCACATGTGAATGTGATCCTAGTTGTTGAGCACTAGTGAAGAAGTGGTTCTTCTGTGTAATGCAGTGAGCCAGAGATATGGACATTCCTATGGATGTGCCCCTAGTGGATGAACACTAGTGGTTGTATAAGATCCCTTTCTATATTATTAAAGAGTGAGACCTTCCTATAACCCTAATTGTAATGTAAAGGGTACAGGTCGGACCCACCTTAATGTAATTGATAATTCATGTAAAAGATAATTAATCTGGTTAATACTAATTATATTATGAGATAGAGAGGTTGTCCTTGTTGTGCCAATAGACACTTATGTTGATAGGTGAAGTCTAATATAAGTAAAGGTAAATTCCTCATTGAGGAATCATATCTTTTGTGTGAGTTTGGAAATTTCAGCAAGTACATCTACTTGGGAAAAGTGTGTGTTGACGATGATTTTTTTCAATAGGACTTAGCCGACAAAGCGTTTCCAGGCTCCCTCTCCAGTCACACTACTTGCGCAAATTTCGCATATTCTCGTTAAATACTAACGCGTTGTTCTTACTGAAACTATTGTAGGTCTTAACCTATTACTCATGTGACTTATTATTCTCACTCCTCACATTTTGAAACACTATCATATTCCATACATTAACACAGTATGTTTGGAATTTTATACATCCTACCTTTAGCTTACACTTCTCTTTCGAATCATGATGAAAATCATAACACTTGAAATAAGACTTTAGCTTCCTTCCATACCAAAAGTTGATATTTATTGTATAAATTTTACAACATATATTTTTATCTTTTAGATTCATGAAATCAACATCACTCCATATCACACCAACTTCAAAAATAAATATATTATTATATATTTCTTACCCTTCATTAAGGCCTTGACATACTTTACCCAACATACCCCATGACTTAACATAAAGTGTATTCTTGGAATTATGATTTTGGCATTTTCTCCATACCATATATATATTATTATTTATGTCACGTTCCTTTTAAAAAGAAAGTTGGTTATATTCAAAGTCCCATTCCATTGAAAGCATGTACTGCAAAGAATTAATGTGTACAAAAAATTAATGTGTACATTGACAACAAATCATACGACCATTATGGATGCGCGCAAATGTCAAATATTTTCACTTGAGAAAGTTTATAATTCAGATCGAAAGATTCAAAGGAATTGGCATTGGATAAATGCTCTGGACACTCTAAAATCAACTATTCGTTCTCTCAATATCTTACAGACGGTGTGTCGGTGATGAAAATTCTGGAAGTTAGAACTTATTCAGAGCCAGAATCAACGAGGCGACCAAGTCGTTCGTTTTATCCACATGTTCTCCGGTCAAATTCCCCGTTGTTGGACTCGCTGGAGTAGTATTGGTTACGTTGTTTTTATTACCAACAGAAACAACTCCATTCACCAGATTCATAATTAAAAGCATATCTGAATCACATCCAGATTATGCGTATGCTGTAATAAGTGCTTTATTTTTGTGCTCATAAAATTTGTAGCTACATGCGTTTTGCGCCTTACAACTTGGGTGTATGATTAGACGAGTAGCAAGTATGGTTGGAAAATAATGGTTTGCAGTTTATAGGGGCGGAAATAATACAAAATTTTCAAGAGTCTGGGTATTAATTATGGAGTTTATCAGGGTTCCCCTTGTATGGAAGATTCTCTTTCTAAACACTGACAATGATGCCCAGATATGTCTCATGAAAAGTGATTGGATTGGATATATAGTTCCCTGACAGAAGATATGGCGACAGGATTTGAAATGCATCTTCATAGCTGGAGATCGGTCGACTACATCGTTTGGTATGGTTATAGATGAAGGAACTTGTAATGGCATGCGAGGAGTGGGGATTCTCCCAGGCGGTGAATCCTAGGTTTCCCGTTTCTCTGTTGGAGAAAATGAAGAAATTACCAGGGAGTTCGTGGTGCTTCCATTAAAGCGAAAAATCGGACACCGGGCTGTCGATAACAAGGAGAAGCAATTATGCAAGCTTCCCATCCACAAACCTGTCGTATGAGTGGACCATGATTGGCTTGAAATAGCACTATCGGACCTATCAAACAGTGGATATCAGATTAAGTTCCTTACTGCAATTTCGTCAAGATCCTGTCCTTGGCAAGTTGTTTTGCAAACACCTTCATCAGATAAAACTGAAACACGGCGTGAGCAGGCTCAAAGGAACATACAAATTCCTTAATTGACTAATGAGAGGCGATGGGTACAATTCACGTGAAACACAAGAGTTTTTGCATGTGAGTTTACAAACAGTTGATATGTAAACAATGAAGGGTGTCTTCGCCAGTTTAAAAAATAATAGAACTATTGGAATTATTGGAATTATATCGGCATATAATTAGTTATATTTATCGAACTATACGATGGGAAATATTAAGGAGAGCGCAAAACAGATTAGTTTCTGTGTTAAATGATGTGTTATGGTTGGTTAGAGTTCAGTTACAAAACTGATAACTGAAGAAACTGTTCACCCAATACTTTAAAGGGAGCATCGCACAACCTGCTAGGGGGAACGAATTATAGAGAGGTCGCAGGCAGTCAGATGTTTTCTGAAGGGATATTATCCCAGAAATAAAATTCAGAGAGAGAGTTTAGGCAGAATTTTCAGAGAGCATGTTGTGAGTGTTCGGAGGATTTCTTCATTTCATCTTCAGCAGATATTGACGTCGGCGGGCAGATATTGACGTCGGCGGCAGTAGGAGGTTTTGCAAGGCAGTGAAAGGACTAAGCGAGGATGATCTTGTTGGTCTTCACTAAGTAAAGGTTTGCTTGTTAGTTGCTGTATTTAGGCTCAATTGTATTTGACGCTAATCAGTTTCTGTATGCAGGTTTCCTCCTCTCGATTCTCCACCATTGTTCTATTCCATTTCTGGCTCAGCTCCTTCTTCTTTTTTGAGGCTTGGTCTTTCTATTGTACATTTGTCTAGAAAGGCTAAAAATCTTATACCTAGTCCTAGTCCATGCAAGAACTTGCAGATTTAGAAGATTTGTGATTTGTGTGAAAGTTTTTTTTAATGAAAATAAGTTTTTCCTAGCTCTTAGATGTTTCTTTGAATTTTCTTTAAAGTCCTTAGTTCTTGTTTCTTTATTTATTTCTAAAACTTTGATTTCAAAAATAAAAAATGGTTGGACAAAATCTAAAAGAGAGAAAGGAAACAAATTATTTATATTTATATTTAATAATCAGGTTCATAAAGTTTATTTTATACTTAATTAGTGTATATAAACTTGGTTTATTTTTATTTTTATTGTCGGCATCCTAAATTTTTAAAAGAAAGAAAAGTGTTATATCAAACAGTGTTGTGTAATAGGTTTTTTTTCGGCTAAATTACTTTAAATCTAACATAGTTTGTTTTAGTTAAAACTTTTTTAGTTTTTAACTTTGCTTTAATTTACTTTTTGCTAAAATAAAACAAATCAAATAAAAATCAAATATTGCTAAAAGAAAAAATGTGGGACAAAGGGATCTATGCTTGGACTATAGGTTAGGAGAAATTTAACTTAGAGCTCAATGTGCCTTCTTGTCTGGGGCTTTAAGCCTAGGGTAACATTCCTGCTTCTTCTCGCCTAGCCCCGCGGGAGGTTAAAAATGTTGATGCTTGAGGCTCTCTAGTCCTTTGGCGTCAACATATTTTTTGGCGACCATACTGGGGAGAACTGTTCAATGGCTCGTTCCTAGTTTTTATTTTAATTCTTTCAATTTTACTCTTTTTAGATCTCAATGTCTCAACCGATTGGAAGTCTGTTTGGTGGTTGTAACCCTGTGGTTTCAGCTATCAACCATGGAAAACTCATTCGCAAGTATGGTCTATTTAAGTTCGAATAAGACTTAAACAATTCCCCCTAGTTTGTGCCCACTCAATTGAAGTTCACTCAACAAGTTATCCCTTTACCTAAAAAATTCAAGAATCATTTCCCTCTCTTCCATGGCAATGGAACTGTTGCAACTATTGAACACCTTCATACGTTTTCGAATGCTTGCGCCATTCTCAGAGTAAATAACAATGACAGTTGTATGCTTCTATTTATGAATTCCCTTCAAGGTGATTCTGCCTCTTTATTTGCCAGTCTTCCTGATGGATACATTTCCACATGGTTCGAGTTGTCTTACTGGTTTGCTTCTACTTTTGGGCATTTAGATAATCCTTACGAGCATCTTAAGAAGTTTAATCAATTACGCATGAAGGATAATGACACCATTCTTACTTTTAATCTTCAGTTTATCAAGTTGTACAATTTAATTCCTACTCTCATTCGCCCTACTAACTTGGTTGCTCTGTTGCGTTACTATGAATTTTTTCCCCCTCTTTACCAATGGCAGTTGGAAGAAAATAATGTTCTAAACATAGAGCTAGCCCTATCTACTTGCCTCAACTTCGAAGAACAAAACCGTAGAACATGTTACTCCTTTGGCGTTTATGATTCACATGAGGAGTTGTCTTCTTTAATCCCCATCATTAAGAACTTGCAACATTGCATGTCCTTTCTCGAGTCTTAATCTTCAAATCATACTGGGAGTATCTCTTGGGAACCCTCTCTCTTAGGGACTAATCATAATGAATCAAATACTTGTGGTCAAGAGCTTGAATGTGACAAGGATCATGATTATATCATGATGCTTAATGACCAACCCACCTCTCACACTCCTCTTAAACCTCATACCCAAAATCACATTTCATCTCAAGCTTCTTATCTGCATGTATACAATGGAATTATCGATTACGCAAATGAAGAAATCAATGTTAATTTTTTCAAACCAATTTACAATACGTTTGTATTCGACGATGATGCTAATGAATGGTCAAATGATGTAGACCAATATGAATTTAATGTTGCATGCAACAAATTCTTTTCTGAAGACATATATGAGTTCAATCAAGATCTTAATTTGTATAAAAAAATCACTAATCCTCTGTTCCAATCAAAAGAGGATAAAAGACTTAGCACTATCAAGCATGTCCCTCCTTGGCACAATTATTATTTTGATAATAGTAGCTCTATTGTAAGGGAATTCCAATGTTTTTAAATTCATGTTATGAATCTTCTTTGCATCATGACGGTCATGTTCTTGATATAAAGGTCTACATAGGTGATATTAAACTATTTGATAAATTCATGTTTTTTCCCTTGAAGGTACAAACCCTAAAACCTAAATCTAATTCAGTCAATACCTACATCAATTCTGGTAAAACATCTGTTGGTTGGCATGTCTTGGAGGTTGGTGGTCATTTCTTTTGAATTTTGATTAATCATATATATGCACCGTATACATATGTTGGTTGGCATCTTGGTTGTTCCTCCACGCCTAAATTGGTCAAACTCATAAGACCCGCATGCAAAGTAGGTGACGCATTCCTTTACGCTAAATTTCATCCGACCTGAGTCCAAGCTACTGATTTCCTTCCTCTGTAAATAAATAAACAAAATAAAAAATATAATTATAATGATAAAAAAAATTCTGGAAAGGCTAGATTAGATTTGGGTTGTTTTTTCTTTTACTCAGTTTATTTTCTCGCTTTTATTTCTTTTTGCTTCATTTTTGTTTTTTCCCTTTTTTTTGTTTACGGCCAGAAGTGACGGAGCAATGATTGGTGATATTAAAAGGTAGGCTATCTGTATATTTTTAACTGATTGACCAAATGTATTTTGGTGGACAATAGACTTGCAGGTGAACTAAGATGCCTTTCTTTGTCAAGATTCCTCATTTTTCTACCATTCGCTTGCTACGCGGGACATCCTTGCTCACCACATTCGTCAGTATTGTTCCCTCTTATTTATTTTCCTTTGTCTGTCTCCCTTCATTTTGAGATTCCTCCAACATACATGTTGTGGACACTCAGTGTTCTCTGATCTAGATTATTTTCGACACGAAACGAGAGCGGAGATATAATAAGGAAATGTACAGAGATATCACAGATATTCAATAATATAATAGAAATGTATCAGAGATGCAACCATAAAAACAAATATACAGTAATACACGATTTCTATTAATGAAATAAATCTACAGAGACTGTAAAAATACAGAGTGAAAGACTCGCTAGAATGGTGGCAGCTTATCTCTGAGAAGAGATGTGATGGCTACTCGTATTCGCAGGAAGATGATTACAACGAGGCTTTGAAGGCATTTTTACAATAAAAATGAATGCCCAAAACCCTAGACATCCAAAAACCTAACCCTAGGAGATGAAGCGCCAAAAGTCATGTGGGCCCTGTTTGGGTAAGTTAGTACATCAACTTCCCGGGGTTGTAACTTTTGCATATGATCTTCGTTTTAGGCGCATGATAGCCCGTTGGAAAGGTATCGTCGAGGCGATTCATTTTGGGGGAAATATTGAAGGAAATTCTATATTTCTCCTCGTTTTCCCAAAAACGTCGTTTAGGGCCTCAAAATGGCCCCGAAAGTTAAAAACTGCTAAAAATAGTAAATTACCAAAATTGCCAGAAAATTATTTTGAGCCAGTTGGAAAAGGTGGGTGGCCACCGATATCCACATGGATCAATCCTCCCTCCTTAGGAAGCAATGGTATCCATTGTGTTGAATGCCCGAGGGAGAGGGAAAAACGTTTGTTGAATCTGAATCTTGGTGAACTGCTTGCCTTGTTGGAGATGTCGCGCTGCTCATTTTGTCACAAACCTGTTGAGGCTGAGGTTGTTCAACAAATCAAGCTACATGATCGGATGATGTGCAAAAGGAATCTTTTCACTTTTCTTCAACCTTGTCGACCTGCTTCTATTGGATAAAAGGTGCTTGGGGCGAGGCTGTAGTGGTTGTAGTGTGCTTATATTCCCCTTTTGAATAGATTGTGAAGAAGATGAATTTTGCAGTATGAGATACTAACTTGCGACACTGTTTCGGTGGAACAATAGTCGGAACTACCTCTGGTATTTTGTAGAGATGAACCCTAGAGAAACAATGAAACTACGGGTTCGAGACTCATAAAAAACATGGCGTCTCCACACATATGGCTGGAGCAAGAGAACATCATAGACATCCAGTGGGGAAAAAACACATAATACCTCATCCTTGAAGGGATGGATGACGTATGACAATCGACATTGCTGGCTGACACGAAGATCTCGTCCTTGGCGAAGCCACCCGATGTTGTATGGTTGTGGGTGTGGTGTTGTCGACAACCCCAATTGTTTGACGACCTCTGTTGAGATGATGTTCTTCTAGCTTCCGCTATCAACAATAAAATGCAGTGGGGTCCCCTTCACCGACATCTATGAATGAAAAAGGCGCTCCCCCTCTTCTGGATTTGTTGGTTCTTCTGGTTGAATTGTTGTGGTTGCGACAATGTAACATACCCACTACCTAAAGTCAAAATTTTTTGTTTAGTTCTCCACAATGAGAATCCTTGAGGCTTGCAACAACAAAATGCCAATCCCAATCCACGGGTGTTTCATTCACCTATACGGCTTTCTGCACCTAACCGTGGTCTTTCCCTAATGACAATTTCACGTTTTCGGGGTTTCATCCTTTCTAATGTCGAGGGATTCCTATATTCTCGATTTCCCGGTCTCTGATGAGCTCTCTTCCGTCCTTAACCCCTCTGAGTTATGGCCTGGTCCACACGACTGTGCTCACGAGACCGTAGCCTTATACTTTTCTCTTCGTCGGGATTTCAGGCTTTCTAATGCCAAAATGCATATGCCCTTTGGATCTGCGATCCTCCGATTCCCGATGCACTCCAACATCCACTAGTCCCCTTGGGCTAGTCTTTTGGGTCCATACGACCTCCCTCTATGTGGTCTCAGCCATACCTCCTCATCGGGGTTTTGACACTCGTGATGTCCCAACAATTTGGTTCACCGATCCCAGAATCTCGATATGCTCCTCTGCTGCCTTAGCCTCCCAGGCTAAGTCTTTAGACCACGTGACCTCTATTTCACAAGACCGCAGCCTTATCCCCCATCGAGGTTTCAGACTTTCCAATGTCGAAATGAAAACGTCCCCAGGACTCGCGATTCCTCAAATCCCGACATGCCCTTTACGCGCTAGCTCTCCTGGCTAGGCTCCTAGCTCACATGACCATGATCCTCGTGACCACAGTCTTATCCCCCGTCGGGGCTACGGGGTTTTCCATGCCAAAATGAATTGGCTCATGGGATTCCCGATCCTTCAAATCCCGTCTTCCCGCTATGCTGACAGATGGTCCCCACAATGGCGCTTCCTACTTCTCTAATACGCTGATAGTTGGCTCCCACTCATTGGGGTTTCAAGCATCATGATTCCAAAATGCATAAATAAATTGTCTCCAGGATTCTTGATATCCCGACGACACAAACGCCGATCAACAACTCCCTGTCAGGACTTTCCCCCAACGGCGCCGATCACTCCCGCGTGTCCTCCTCTGATGGACGGTCTCGATTCCTCCGGGATTTCGAGACTTGTGATGTCCCCATTCTCACCACCTCAGGAACTCCGATTTCCTGATGCCGAATATCCCAACTCTCTACGGATTCCAGACACCTGTCTCCCTAAACGAATGGCTTAGATTTTGCTGGGGTTTTTACTTCAGACTTCCCTAGTCTCCTATCCACGAGGATGTCGATATCCCAACTGCCGATAGTAAACCTCGATCTCCACCACGTATATCCTCAAACGGACGGTCCAGATTTTCCCGGCATTTTGAGACTTAAAGTGTCTCGATGGTCTTTTCCTCGAGAATCCCGATATGTCGATGGCTGGACTCCCGATGGTAACCCTCGAACAACTCTGGTACGATCTGAATGCTGACGGGTAATTGTACCAAGATCTAATGGTCTAGATCCGTTCTTCCTGTGCACACTCCAGAGATTAAACTCCGAGCATCTTAACCAGATCCGACGGTTGATGGGATTTATGGATGAGATCCAATGACTCAAATTGTCCCTCCTTGTGTATTCCTCCACTACTTTATGGATGTGGAAAGACCAATGGTTCAAATATTCTCCTCGGCCTTGGGATATACGATCCCGATCTCCTCGCTATTCCCGGATATAGAGGGAAAATGGGGCAAGGTATGTAACGCCCTTGTTACTTTCGTCAATCTGACAGTCGTGAATGGCTATGGGTCATCCGACGAGATTTAGTTCATTGAGTTGTTACTTATCCCTACTCTACAATCTTCAGAACCTTAAGGGGGTCATTCCTCCTCGTATAGGGTTATTAGGACTTGCCCATTTAAGTCCCTTTTTCCAGGTTCTTGGAAAACCTTTCCAAGAAGGGAATCTCTGTGAAGAGTCCTATTCCGAGGCCACCCTAAAAACAGACAGGGGTAAACAACTTCCCAAGGATGGGCTGGAAGCCCAACTTAGTTCAACCTAGGCATACTTAGATTCATTTATCAATGTAATTCATGCATGGTTTCCTCTATCATAAGCATATATTTTTATATTCATATCAAAGTTTCACAGACATTTTTACATTGAAATCATTCACAATTTTCACAGTTCTAT
>ML776855.1:392841-456275 GCA_009831015.1 Picea engelmannii | reverse complement strand
CTTAGTTGTACAACAATTGGTATCAAAGAAGGTTCCTTTTATCTATGGGTAGATCCTAGAGATTTAACATGACTAGCCATGAAGGAACTTCAACCAATAAGGCCCCCCTATTCAATGGAACAAACATTGCCTTTTGGAAAGTTAGGATGAGAACCTACATAATGGATTTAGGTGCAGATGTCTGGGATGTGGTAGAGATTGATTATGTAAAGCAGATTGTACTAGATAATAAGGATGCCAAGCTAGAATCCGGCTTCAACGCTAAGTCTATGAATTCTATTCTGAGTGGGCTTGTAGAAGTAGAATTTCTAAAAGTTATGCACTTAGAAACTCCGAAAGAAATGTGGGACAAATGCATTAGCAGTTATGAAGGTAATGAGAAGGTAAAGGACACCAAGCTTCAAACCTATAGAGTACAGTTTGAACACCTAAAGATGAAAGAGGATGAAACTGTTGGGAAGTACTTTCTAAGAGTTGAAGAAATAGTAAATGAAATGAAAGCACTTGGTGAAAAAATTGAGGAAGCCTCTTTAGTTCAGAAAATTTTGAGATCTCTGCCAGATAGGTTCAACCCAAAGGTTTCTGCTATATAAGAACTTAATGATCTAAAATCTTTGGCTTTTGATCAAATTCTAGGAATGTTGACTACATATGAAATGAGGATAGTTAAAGATAAACCCACCTCTAGAGAAGCATCATTTAAAGCAGATAAGAATGAGGATTTTGAGACTGATGAATTTGAAGTAAAATTTGTGAGAAGACTAAAGAAAGGATCAGGAAAGTACGAAGGCAAATTTCCCTTCAAATGTTTTAACTGTGGAAAGATAGGTCACTTTGCATCTAAGTGTCCAAAGAAGGAATATGATCAGAATTCTAAAGGTGAAAATAAGTACAAACCCAAGATATTTGGTAAAAAGAAAAGTTTATGTCTAAACAATGATGAATCTTCAGAAGACACAGATAGTGACTCTTCGTGTAAATATAATATTATTGACTTTATGCTTATGTCCAAAGAGGATTATGATAATAAAAGAACAGGAAGTGATGTTGATGATGAATAAGATGTGGTTGACTTGGAAGGAGAACTGATTAGTGCTCTAGAAGAAATTGCTAGACTCAAATCTAAGAAGAAAAAGAAAAAAAAATTGTTGAAATAGTTCGAGAAAGACAATAAAGAACGTGATGAAGACTTTTCCCTGCTAAAAGTGGAATTAAAAGAGGCAAAGAAAATAAAAGACATTTTGAAACAATAGTTATCAAAAAATAAGGAAATATGTGAAGCCTTGAAAGAAGAGGTAGTAAAAACCAGAAAAAAGATGGAGAAGTTTAAAACATTGTATCTCCAAAATCTTCCAAGCATTAAAGCCACCGTAGAACTAAACAAAATTATAAGAAAACATAGATCATGTTTGTTGAAGACTGTTTTAGGTTATGTAAATGGTTCAAGCAACAAACAACTAGAAAACAAAGAACCAGTAAAGATGATCAAGTTCCAAGTCAGCAGACAAATAGACCATGAGAGTACTCTGTCACCAAAAGCTAATAAAGACAAGATGATCCCTGATAAAAAATAAAGAGATCAGAAGATGGAGAAAAAAATGCCAATAAGAAGGCCATCCTTTAGGTACCAAAATTTGTTCCATGGTTACTATTTTTACTGTTCTAATTTTGGTCATAAGATTGCAAATTGTCAAATTAAGTTTAGAGACATGCAATTGAGGAGGACAAGAAATAAACAATATTTACAACATAGAACTAAGCAACAAATTAATAGACATCATAGCACCAATCACTTTGACCTACCAAACAATGAGCTCGAATGTTATAAGTGTCATAACTCCGGCCACAAAGCTGCAAACTGCCATCTGAAAAAATACAAGGTAGATCCAAGGATAAATCCTTTAGCTAGAAATGTCAGCACATGGAAAAATAAAGATAGTGAAATATGTGGTCTAGTACTTTCAAATCAAAAAAAAAAAAGACCCCTAGTATATAGACAGTGGATGTTCCAAGCACATGACTAGAGACAAGGATAAGTTTTTGTCTATAAGTAAAAGAAAATCAGGGAATGTAACCTTTGGAAATGATGAACCAGGTAAAATCAAGGGTAAAGGGATGGTGATTTTGAGTAATGGTAAAGGAAAATCCCAAGATGTTATGCTCGTAGATGGGATGAAACATAATTTTCTCAGTGTAAGTCAAATGTGTGACAGAGGATGTGACGTGGTGTTCACTTCCAAGGATTGTAAGATAAAGTCTGTAAACTCAGGACAAGTGGTGGCTAAAGGCATAAGGACAAAAAATAATGTATATGTCCTGAAAGAAGATAAAGAAGAATGTCATCTAAGAAAATATGATGAAATATGGTTATGGCATAGGAGACTTGGACATATAAACTTTGACCACTCAATCAAGCTCAAAAATCTTGAGGCAGTAAAAGATCTTCCAAGAATATCAAAGCCACAAAACTCCATGTATAAACCCTACCTAGTAGGAAAGCTAACCAGGACACAGTTTAAATCCAATAGCTCTACTTCAATAGAGAAACCACTCCAATTACTTCATATGGATTTATGTGGACCATCAAGACAGGAAGGCACAAAAAAGGAAAACTACTTTATTCTTATCATTGATGATTACTCAAGACTTACTTGGGTTGCTTTTCTCAAAGAAAAAGATGAAGCATTTGAGAAATTTAAGATATTTAAGGCTTTAACAGAGAATCAAATAGACAAGAGGTTAAAGGCAGTAAGATTAGATAGAGGAGGAGAATTTATGTCAAGTGATTTCAAGGAATTATGTGATAAACATGGGATCAAGAGAGAATACACAATCCGAGGAACGCCACAACAAAATGGAGTAGTTGAGAGAAAAAATAGAACAGTGCAGCAAATGGCTAGGTCTATGATGAATGAGAAGAACATTGGTCAAACTTACTGGGTTGAAGCAATACACACAACAATCCATATTCTTAACAAAGCCCACCTCAAACCACATAGTGACAAGACACCTTATGAATTGTTGTATGGAAGACCTGCTTCAATCAAACACTTCAAAGTCTTTGGGAGTAAGTGATACATAAAGATTAATAATGAAAACCTTGGCAAGTATGATGACAGGGCTGATGAAGGCATCTTCTTAGGATATGCTACCAATAGTAAAGGATATATATGCTTTAATAAAAGATTGCATAAATTAGCTGATTGCATTGATTTAAAGGTTGATGAAGGAGTCCCAGTAAGAGAGGTGAGAAATATTGAGTCTACTATAGAGGACACATTTGAAACTAAAGATGAAAAGTTCCAAGAATCAGATGGAGAAGATACACCCATACAAGAAGAGTAAAGGCAACAATCAACATCAAATCCTTCCTCTAGAATTACTCAAAAGAATCATCCTGAAAGTCAGATAATTGGTGAGAAAGACAAAGGTGTACAAACTAGGAGAAGGATAATCAAAGACACTGAGTAATCACATATAGCCCTCATATCCATGGTGGAACCCAAGAACTTTAATGAAGGTAGTAAATACGTAAATTGGTTAAAATCAATGGATGAGGAACTCGACTAGATTGAAAAGAATGACACTTGAGAACTCATTCCTAGGCCAGCAAATAAAAATGTAATAGGATCAAAATGGGTCTACAAAAATAAGATGAATGAGAAAGGAAATATTGTAAGAAATAAGGTTAGATTGGTCTGCAAAGGATATGCTCAAATAGAAGGACTGGATTTTGTTGAAACATTTGTGCCCGTAGCAAGATTATAAGCTATTAGAATGTTTCTAGCCTATGCTTGTCATAAACAGTTTAAAGTCTATCAAATGGATGTCAAGTCATGTTTTCTAAATGGAGATATAAAAGATGAATTATATATGGAACAACCGGAGGGTTTCCAATTGTCAGATAACCCTAACTTTGTCTGCAAGTTGAAGAAAGCCTTATATGGGTTGAAACAAGCTCCTCGTGTTTGGTATTATAGACTGGATACGTATCTTCAAGACAAAGGGTTCAAGAGAGGAACAATTGACAACAATATATATATCAAAACAAAGGGTAATGATTTTCTCATTGTATTGGTCTATGTAGATGACATCATCTTCGGAAGCAATAATTCTTCATTGGTACAATGGTTTGCTTCTGCCATGCAGTCTGAATTTGAAATGCCTATGATAGGGAAACTATCATTTTTTCTTGGTCTGCAAATTACTCATAGGTTTGATGTATTATTTCTTTCTCAGGATAAATATCTAAGAGATATGTTGAAAATGTTTCAAATGGAAGATTCCACACCTATGAGCACAGTTATGGTCATTGGATGCAAGTTAAGAAAGGATGATGACTCACCTGATGTTGATAAAAGTTTGTATAGGTATATGATAGGAAGCCTATTATACATCACAACATCTCATCCAAACATAATGAATGTTGTTGGAATGGTAGGAAGGTATCAGGCTGCACCTAAACATAGTCATTTGTTAGCTGCCAAAAGAATATTCAGATACTTGAAAGGAACAATGGAATATGGCCTATGGTATCCTAGGAATCAAAATTTTCAACTATCAGTCTATTCATATGTTGATTGGGATAACTGTGTGGATGAAAGGAAAAGCATGAGTGGAGGTGCATTCTTCTTAGGAGATTCCCTTGTATCATGGCTGAGCAAGAAGCAAGGTTCCATTTCCTTATAGATTATATAAGTTGAGTACATTTCAGTTGCCACTTGTTGTACCCAAGTATTATGGATGATTCAAACACTTGTAGACTTGGAGGTAAAATATACAACATCGATTCCAATTCATTGTGATAATACTATTGCAATCAATCTGTCAAAGAATCCTGTATTTCACTCCAAGACCAAACATATACCTATCAAGTATCACTTCTTGAGGGAACAGGTGATCAAAACTATTGTTTCTTTGCATTATATTCCATCCAAAGATCAGATTACTAATATCTTCACTAAACCTCTTGCAAAAGATCAGTTTGAGTATTTACCCCAGAAGTTGCGTGTGACCCCATTATCAACCTAAGAGAGTCCATCCTGTCAGGGGCAGTATGTGTTGGTTGAATATCTAATACCTCCAAAAAATACTGCAACATCTCAGGGGGAGCATGTTTTCTTTGACATTGATGTCAAAGGGTCAGAAAAGGTGATGCCACAATTGGAGGTCTAATCAGAATAGTGCAACCTACAATAGTTGGAGGTCTAAGAAGAATAGTGTAGCCTTTCAGGGTTTCCATCAATGCCAAAGGGGGATATTGTTGGCATGTTTACAGATAGAGTGTGCTTTTCATTGATGTCAAGAACAACAATGACAATGGAATGTATACAGGAAAGAACAACAACAATGATGGCATGATTACTGGCAGAGTGTGCAATCAAATCTCAGGAGGAATAACCCAGAGTTGCACACAGAGAACTAGTGTGCACCAGGGCATAGGTTAATTCCATTACCAAAGCTCAGGAGAGATAGCATTCTTAGAAACACAGACAAGACCCAAAGTCATCAGGACTCACAGAACCTTTGACACCTAGAAATTCTTCCAAGTCGGGAGGATGCGTAAGCTATGGAGGAGGAGCAACAGTGGTCATTGGATCACCAATCCCGAATACTCGATGTTCGTTAGATCATAGTCTACTGACCAGAGGAAGCCTAGAGGAGAAGTACAAATCTGATCTGTTGATCTAAGCATCGAGGACCAACAGTCGTCGAATCCAGTATACCTGCGAAGATGATAATAGCCGAGAGCCATCCTTTAACTCCGCGAAATGTGAAGTCGTGATGATATCTGAGTTGTTGGATCCAAAGGACACGTGGCGAGAGATCAACATTTCGTTGACTGAAAAGTCAAAGGTAAGAGTTGTATTTACTCGCAATGTCCGAGTTCGCGAGTTGATCTAGAGCGTTAGATCATGGGGAGTTGTGAGTCATTGATCTGAATTTCTCAAATAACGGGAAGGAAGGAGGCAAATACCCAAGGAGCTGGGATCCGCAGCAATCCTAGCCATTCATCTGTGAAGGACATGTGGTAGTCGATAAAGCAGTTTCAAAAAATCAGAACTCGGAAGAAGGGAGGTGAGTAGTCCTGCAACTTTGCGAAATGAAAAATCCCGATATGATCTGAGTTGTCGGATCACTGAGGATCATGGGTCGTTGATCTGGAGCAGGTTTCAAAAAATTGGAAGTCGGGAGAAGGGAGGTGAGTAGTCCTCCAACTTCGTGAAATGTGAAGTCCCGATAAGATCTAGATTGTTGGATCACAGAGGGTTGTGGGTCGTTGAGCTGACACAGAGCGTTGAATCGAGAAACAGGAGTTGGAAGAGTCAGGGTTGGCTCAAGTTCAAACACCTGACACACGAGGTCGTGATTTGATCACAACCGTCGATCAAAGGTAGAGCGTGGACCGTTGATCAGGCATGATGAAGTTCACAAGTTCGCGAAACCCAAAGCACCCTTTTGCTTGGCCCCTGGTCACAACCAAGGTCACATAAACAAAAAATTAAGGGAGGAGATAACATGTCGCTAGGCTCCACTTCGGAGATTGTCGAGCTCACGAAGTGCCCATTTGATTAGCGAGTGGTCACAACCAATGGTCACATCAGCGAAGGATAAGGGAGGAGCTTGCACGTCACTAGGCTCCACATCAGAGATCGCGAGTTGGGAGAATCAAAGCAACTCGCAGTTGAATATCTCATGTCTGAGATCGTGAAACGCCTTTTGGCCAGGCCTATGATCACAGCTCGTGGTCATGTGAAAGGAAGGGGCTTAGCCAGAAAAACGAGCACAAACTGTGTAGTTTTCTCAGAAAGGGAAAAGGCGCCAAAGGCATGAGCGCGCGGAGGTTCTCTGTGTAACTGCCAGAAACAAAGTGATTGTATCTGCTAGAGAATTTGACGAGATTGAGTGTGATTGCTAGAGGACCCGAAGAGTCTTGAGGTAACTTCCAGTGAAGTGAAGATTCCTCATTTAGAAAATTGACAGATGGAAATGCGTCGCCGACTGTAACTTCCAAAGAAGACGAAGAATCTCAGGATAAAGGCCACTGATGAAGAAGAGACTCAGGATGATCTCCAAAAAGGACGAAGAGTTGAGTGTATGCCCTGGCAAAGGACTTGGTAGGATAAATATGGGAAGAACAGAGAAGAGTTGGTTGCTTTTATTGAGAGTTATTTATGTGGGTAGAAGCATGTTGTGTGCAAGAGATGAAACGCATAGAAAAGGCGTAGCACATCGAATGGAAATAATACATAGAGAATAAAATGCAGAAGAAAGAGACAGATCACAAATGCTTATTTGAGAGAGGAAGAGAAAGCTGAGGTGTGCATGCAGAGACAGAGCAGAAGAACATAAAGCTCAAGGAGATGTGAGAAGGAAGACATTGATGCAAGCAGAGCAAAGCAGTGTAGCAGAAAAATGAGGAGACTGGTAAGCCATTGATGAACATTGTATCACTGTAATAAATTTCAGTAAGAAAATATTTATATTTCAGGGTGGTAGGGAGGTGCTAGGGAGGATTGTTATCCTCAGAGTTTCAAGTGGGTGCTTAAACACAGGGAGTTGTAGCTTTCATCTGGTTGCAGCCAGAAAAACCAGGGTGGCAGGGTGGTGCAAGGGAGAACCATTGTTCTCTGTTATGCAGGTTGGTGCCCGTGTGATTGGAAGTTGGGGCTTCCATCCAGTTGGTGCTAGAACACTCAGGGAGTTGGTGCTTCCTTCTAGTGGGTTTTAGAGAAACCAGAGAGTTGGTGCTCTCAGCAAGTTGCAACTTGTAAGACATAGGTGGTAGCCTCACAATGAGTTGGTGCTTATAAGAATGATAATTTACAGAAAATAAATATTACTTATCTTATCAAGAAGAATAGTTTTTTCCCTTTATGGGCTGTCTTTGTATATTTCATTTGTGTGATTGATGTTTAATATTATATTGCTTACTTCCCTGCATTATTGTAATCATCATTGAGTGTTTTGTAAAGAGTTTAAAATGGGAATAACTGTTTAAGAATAGTAGCAACTGATTCATCCCCCCCTCTCGGTTGTCCAACAATACAACCATTATGGATGCATGAAAATGTCAAATATTTTCACAAGGTTGAGAAAGTTGCGAAGGTTTATAATTCATGATCAAAAGATTCAAATGAATTGGCATTGGATAAATGCTCTGGAGACTCTATAATCAACTATTCATTCTCTCAATATCTTACAGACTTCTCTGGTGTGTCGGTGATGAACATTCTGGAAGTTAAAACTTCTTCAGATCCAGAATCAACGAGGGGACCAGTCGTTTGTTTTATCGACATGTTCTCTGGTCAAATTTCTAGTTGTTGGACTCGTTGGAGTAGTATTGGTTACGTTGTTTTTATTACCCAGAGAAACAACTACATTCACCAGATTCATAATTAAAAGCATAACTGAATCACATCCAGATTATGTGTATGTTGTAATAAGTTATTTATTTTTGTTCTCATAAAATTTGTAGTTGTATGCATTTTGCACGTTACAACTTGGGTGTATGATTAGACGAGTAGCAAGTATGGTTGGAAAATAATCATTTGCAGTTTATAGGGGCGGAAAGAACACAAAATTTTCAATAGTCTGGGTATTAATTATGGAGTTTACCAGGCTTCCCGTTTTATGGAAGATTTTCTTTCTTAACACTGACAATGATGCCCAAATATGTCTCACGAAAAGTGATTGGATTGGATATATAGCTCTCTGATAGAAGATATGGCGACATGATTTGAAATGCATCTTCATAGATGGCGATCGGTCGACTACATAGTTTGGTATGGTTATATATGAAGGAACTTGTAATGGCATGCGAGGAGTGGGGATTCTCCCAGGGGGTGAATCCTAGGTTTCCCGGTTCTCTATTGGAGCAAATGAAGAAATTACCAGGGAGTTCGTGGTGCTTCCATTAAAGCGAAAAATTAGACACCGGGTTGTCGATAACAAGGAGAAGCAATTATGGGAGCTTCCCATCCACAAACCTGTCGTATGAGAGGACTATGATTGGCTTGAAATAACACTATCGGACCTATAAAACAATGGATATCATATTTAAGTTCCTTACTGCAATTTTGTCAAGATCATGTCCTTGGTAAGTTGTTTTGCAAACACCTTCATCAGATAAAACTAAAGCACGACGTGAGCAGGCTCGAATGAACATACAAATTCCTTAATTGACTAATGAGCGGCGATGGGTGCAATTCACGTGAAACACATGAGTTTTTGCATGTGAGTTTACAAATAGTTGATATCTAAACAATGAAGGGTGTCTTCGCCAGTTTAAAAAAAATAGAACTGTTGAAATTATTGGAATTATATCGACATAAAATTAGTTATATTTATCCAACTATACAATGGGAAATATTAAGGGGAGTGCAAAATAAATTAGTTTATGTGTTAAATGATGTGTTATGGTTGGTTAGAGTTCCGTTACAAAATTGATAACTAAATAAAATGTTCACCCAATATTTTAAATGGAGCAGCGCATAACCTGCCAGGGGGGAATCGATTCTAGAGAGGTCACAGGCAGACATATGTTTTCTGAAGGGATATTATCCCATAAATGAAATTCAGAGAGAGAGAATTTAGGCAGAATTTTCAGAGAGCATGATGTAGGTGATGGGAGGACTTCTTCATTTCATTATTTCATTTCATCTTCAACAGAGATTGACGAAATCGTCGACAACATGTGGTTTTGCAAAGCAACGAAAGGAATAAGCGAGGATGAGCTTGCTGGCCTTCACGAGGTAAAGGTTTGCTTGTTAGTTGTTGTATTTAGGCTCGATTTTATTCGACGCTAATCAGTTTCCGTATGAAGGTTTCCTCCTCTGGATTCGCCACCATTTCTCTATTCCACTCTCATCTTGTTCTTCTTTTTTTATGCTTAGTCCTTCTATTGTACATTTCATCTAGAAAGGCTAAAAATCTTATACCTGACCCTAGTCCACACAAGGATTTGCAGATTTCGAAGATTTGTGATTTGTATGAAAGTTCTTTTAATAAAAATTAGTTTTTCCTTGCTTTGGGATGTTTCTTTGAATTTTCTTTAAAGTCCTTAGTTCTTGTTTCTTTATTTATTTCTAAAACTTTTATTTCAGAAATAAAAAATGGTTAGACAAAATCTAATATATATATATATATATATATATATATATATAAATATATATTATTTGTATTTATATTATAATAATCAGGTTCATAAAGTTTATTTTCTACTTAATTAGTGTATATAAACTTGGTTTATTTTTATTTTTGTTATCCACATCCTAAACTTCTAAAAGGAAAATGAGCACATTCACAAATGCTTTATTTATAATCATGTTTTAGTCATTAAATATTCTAATGTGTATAAACCCTTTTGTTTTTTTTATTATTTTTATTTGATTTACCACATCCTAACTTCTAAAAGAAAGAAAAGTGCTATATCAAAGAGAGTGTTGTGTAATAGGTTTTTTTTGTTAAATTACTTTAAATTCAACATAGTTTTTTTAGTTAAAACTTTTCTAGCTTTTAACTTTGTTTTAATTTACTTTTTGCTAAAATAAAACAAAACATTGTTTTTATCATTTGTCCTTCTTTTATTAATTTTAATTTTTCTAATCGTATAAAATCATATATAGAAATGATTAAATTGTATATAACATAAAATCATATATCAAATAAAAATTAAATATTGCTAAAAGAAAAATTACAGGACAAAGGGGGATTTATGCTTGGACTATAGGTTAGGAGAAATTTAACTTAGAGTTCAATGTGCCTTCTTGTCTGGGGATTTAAGCCTAGGGTAACATTCTCGCTTCTTCTCTCCAAGCCCCGTGGGAGGTTAAAAATGTTGATGCTTGAGGACCTCTAGTATTTTGGCGTCAACATATTTTTTGGCGACCATACTCGGGAGAACTGTTCAATGGTCCGTTCCTAGTTTTTATTTTAATTCTTTCAATTTTACTCTTTTTAGATATCAATGTTTCAATCGATTGGAAGCCTGTTTGGTGGTTGTAACCCTGTGGTTTCAGCTATCAACCCTGGGAAATTTATTCGCAAGTATGTCCTATTTAAGTTCGAAGAAGACCTAAACAATTCCCCCTGGTTTGTGCCCACTCCCTTGAAGTTTGCTCAGCCAGTTAACCCTTTACCTAACAAATTCAAGAATCATTTGCCTCTCTTCCATGGCGATGGAACTATTACAACTATTGAACACCTTCGTGCATTTTCGAATGCTTGCGCCATTCTCAGAGTAAATAACAATGATAGTTGTATGCTTCTATTTATGAATTTCCTTCAAGGTGATGTCGCCTCTTTATTTTCCGGTCTTCCTGATGGATGCATTTCCACCTGGTTCAAGTTGCCTTACTGGTTTACTTTTACTTTTGGGCATTTAGATAATCCTTACGAGCATCTTAAGAAGTTTAATCAATTACACATGAAGGATAATGAGAGCATTCTTACTTTTAATCTTCAGTTTATCAAGTTGCACAATCTAATTCCTACTCCCATTCGCCCTACTAACTTGGTTGCTCTGTTGCGTTACTATGAAAATTTTCCCCCTCTTTACCAATGGAGGTTGGAATAAAAGAATTTTCAAAACCTAGATCTAGCCCTATCTACTTGCCTCAACTTCGAAGAACAAAAACGTAGAACAAGTTACTCCTTTGGCATTTATGATTCACACGAGGAGTTGTCTTCTTTAATCCCCGCCATTAAGAGCTTGTAAGATCGCATGTCCTTTCTCGAGTCTCAATATTCAAATCATACTGGGAGTATTTCTCGGGAACCCTCTCTCTTAGGGACTAATCATAATGAATCAAATACTTGTGTCCGAGAGCTTGAATGTGACGAGGACCATGATTATAGCATGATGCTTAGTGACCAACCCACCTCTCACACCCTTCTTAAACCTCATACCCAAAATCACATTTCATCTCAAGCTTCTCATATGCACGTATACAATGGAATTATCGATTACGCAAATCAAGAAATCAATGCTAATTTTTTCAAACCAATTTATGATACATTTGTATTCGACGATGATGATAATGAATGGTCAAATGATGTAGACTAGTATGAATTTAATGGTACATGAAATGAATTCTTTTCGGAAACATATATGAGTTCAATCAAGATCTTAATTTGTATAAAAATTTCGCTAATCCTTTGTTCCAATCAAAAGAGGATTAAAAACTTAGCACTATCAAGCATGTCCCTCCTTGGCGCAATTTTTATTTTGATAATAGTAGCTATTGTAAGGGAATTCCCATGTTTTTAAATCCATGTTATGAATCTTCTTTGCATCATGACTGTCATATTCTTGATATAAAGGTCTACACAGGTGACAATAAATTGTTTGTTAAATTCATGGTTCTTCCCTCGAAGGTACCAACCCTAAAACCTAAATCTAATTCAGTCAATACCTTCATCAATTCCGGTAAAACATCTGTTGGGCCAATGTCTTGGAGGTTGGTGGTCATTTCTTTTCAATTTTAATTAATCATATATGTGCATCGTATACATCTGTTGGTTGGCATCTTCATTGTTCCTCCACGACTAAATTGGTCAAACTCATAAGACCTGCATGCAAAGCAAGTGATGCATTCCTTTACGCTAAATTTCATCCGACCCGAGTCCAAGCTACTGATTTCCTTCCTCTGTAAATAAATAAACAAAATAACAAATAAAAAATATATAATAATAACAATAAAAAAAATTCGGGAAGGGCTAGATTAGTTTTTGGTTGTTTTTGCTTTTACTCGGTTAATTTTCTCGCTTTTATTTCTTTTTGCTTCCTTTTCGTTTTTTCCATTTTTTTTGTTTACAACCAGAAGTGATGGAACAATGATTGGTGATATTAAAAGGTAGGTTACCTGTATATTGTTAACTGATTGACCAAATGTATTTTGGTGAACAACAAACTTGCGGGTGAAGTAAGTTGCCTTTCTTTGTCAAGATTCCTCGTTTTTCTACCATTCACTTGCTACGCGGGACATCCTCGCTCGCCACATTCGTCAGTATTGTTCCCTCTTCTTTCTTTCCCTTTCTCCATCTCCCTTCATTTTGAGATGCCTCCAGCATACACATTGTGGACACTCAGTGTTTTGGGTCTTTCCCTCAACACACATCCACGACAAGTTTCTATGCCTCGTAATTATCTCGTCAAAGTTCGAAGAGTTGTCCTTTTGGATTGTACAAAAGTTCCAAACCCCCTCATACTTACCACTTTCCATGAGTTATTCCCAAAGTCCTGATTCATGAATCCCTTGACCTCCATTGTGTCTCCCCCTTTTGTATAACCTTGGCTACCTAACCCTATCATCTTTTTCCTTGTCCCACTTTGAGTTTTCCTCAGTCCTGCCACTACCCTTCCCTTCCCCTTTCCTACAGAGAATCAATGATCGTGTGTTGTTCTGCCACTACCCTTCCCTTCCCCTTTCCTACAGAGAATCAATGATCGTATGTTGTTTTTTAAAGCTTGCACGCCACTGTAAGCAATGCACATATGTAGGTTGGCAATTGTTGACAACGATTTTTGTCAACAGGACTTAGCAATTTTTGAGCAAGTCCCTCTCCAGTCACACTACTTGCGCAAGTTTTGCATATTCTCGTTAAATGCTAGTACATTGTTCTTACTGAAACTATTGTGGCTCTTAACCTATTACTCATGTGACTTATTGTTCTCACTCCTCGCATTTTGAAACAATGTCATATTTCGTACATTGACATAGTATGTTTGGAATTTTATACATCCTACATGTAGTTTACACTTCTCTTTCGAATCATGATGAAAGTCATATCACTTAAGATAAGACTTTAACTTCTTTCCATACCAAAAGTTGATATTTATTATATAACGTTTGCAACATATCTTTTAGAGTCATGAAATCAACATCACTCCATATCACACCAACTTCAAAAATAAATATATTATTATATATTTCTTACCCTTCATTAAGGCCTTGACATACTTTACCCAACATACCCCATGACTTAACATAAAGTGTATTCTTGGAATTATGCTTTTAGCATTTTCTCCATACCATATATATTATTATTTATGTCACGTTCCTTTTATAAAGAAAGTTGGTTACATTCAAAGTCCCGTTCCATTGAAAGCATGCACTGCAAAGAATTAATGCGTATATTGACAAACAAACCATACGACCATTATGGATGCGTGGAAATGTCAAATATTTTCACAAGGTTGAGAAAGTTGCGAAGGTTTATAATTCATGATGGAAAGATTCAAAGGAATTAGCATTGGATAAATGCTATGGAGACTCTATAATCAACTATTCGTTCTCTTAATATCTATAATAAACTATTCGTTCTCTTAATATCTTACATACTTCTCCGGTGTGTCGGTGATGAACATTCTGGAAGTTAAAACTTATTCAGAGCCAGAATCAACGAGGCGACCAGTCGTTCGTTTTAACCACATGTTCTCCGGTCAAATTCCCCGTTGTTGGACTCGCTGGAGTAGTATTGGTGACGTTGTTTTTATTACCAAGAGAAACAACTACATTCACCAGATTCATAATTAAAAACATAACTGAATCACATCCAGTTTATGCGTATGCTGTAATAAGTTCTTTATTTCTGTGCTCATAACATTTGTAGCTGTATGCGTTTTGCGCCTTACAACTTGGGTGTATGATTATACGAGTAGCAAGTATGGTTGGAAAATAATCGTTTGCAGTTTATAGGGGCGGAAATAATACAAAATTTTCAAGAGTCCCTGTATTAATTATTAATTATGGAGTTTACTAGGGTTCCCCTTTTATGGAAGATTCTCTTTTTTAACACAGATAAAATATGAGAAAACAACACACATAGGTGAGGCTACGCTCACTTCTATATTGAATTAAGACGGATTACATAATTATATAGGAAACTAACCCACTTAGTCGGTTATATGCTAATCATAGACAACTAGATTCTATAGACAGTGAAGTAGACTTCACCTACGAACTGACTCTTAGAAGTGACTCTTACTCCATTATTTCCAAGTCTCCCCTTTAATGGAGAATGGATTGACTTCTACACCTAACATCTCTCTAAACAGCTCAAACTTAATCTTTCGAAGAGGCTTAGTGAAAATATCAGCAACATTTTCACTAGTATTACAATACATAATAGCTATTTCATTTGACTCCAACTTTTCTCTAACAAAATGAAATTGAGCGTCAACATGGTTTGTCCTTGCATGAAAAATCTGATTCTTCACAATATTGATTGAACTTTGATTATCACATTTGATCATCGTAGGTTCCTTTCATTCTTTTCCAACATCTTGAGGAAGTCTTCTTAACCAAACAACTTCACAAGTTTCTCCACACAAGGCTTTATATTCTGCTTCAGCAGAAGACAAAGATACAATAGGCTCGTTTTTACTGCTCCATGAAACAACCCCAGATCCAATGCCAAATGCATATCAGTGGTTGATCTTCGATCATTCGGATTTCCATCCCAATCAGAATTTGAGTAACCTATCAACTCAACATCAGATGCATCCGTATATTTAATACCATAATCAAGTGTTCCTTTTAGATACTTGAGTATTGTCTTTGCTGCATTCCAATGACTTTCTAGAGGTTTCGCCATAAACTGACTTAACACACTCACAAAGTATGCAATATCAGGTCTGGTTGTGATGAGATAATTCAAACTGCCCACCATCTGTCTATACATAGTGCCATTCACCTCCTTCGAACCATCATCACAAGAAAGTTTCACATTTTTCTACATGGGAACAGTAGAATACTTACACTGATCCATTTTAAATCTCTTAAGTACTTCTCCGATATACTTACTCTGCCAAACTGGCCTGCATTTCTCCAAACTTCAAGACCTAGGAAATAATGTAACTCACCAAGATCTTTCATTTCAAAAAAATTTGACAACTGCTCCTTGATTTCATCCATTAATTTCTTTGCATTTCCTATAATTATCAAATCATCAACATATAAGGAAATCAATACTATATACCCCATGCTCATCAAATTTGGTATACAGATTTGGATCACTTTTGCTCCTCATAAAACCTTGTTAAAGAAATAAAGAGTCTATCTTCTCATACCATGACCTAGGTGCCTGTTTTAGTCCATACAATGCTTTCTTTAGCTTACACACTAAGTGTTATTTCCCTTGTTCCACAAACCCTTCAGGTTGAGTATGGTAAACCTTCTCCTTTAAGTCACCATTCAAAAATGTAGATTTAACATCTAATTGGTGCAACTTCCAATGATACTTTGTAGATAAAGCAATTAACAATCTGATAGTATTCAATTTAGCTACTGGTGCAAATGTTTCAGCATAATCAATACCTTATGTTTGTGAATACCCCTTTGCAACTAGTCTAGCCTTATATTTGTCTATACTACCATCTGATTTAAACTCGGGTTTGTATATCCATTTGCATCCAATGGGATTCTTATGTTTAGGCAATTTAGTCAATTCCCAAGTATTATTTTTCATTCTAGATTCATATTCTTCCTCCATTGCATTTCTCCATACATCATGTTCATTTGCTTCATCAAAACTCATGGGTTCTATGACATTTGAAATTTCACTCATTAGGGCATAGTATTTATACCTCTCAGGGATTCTAACCTATCGTGAAGATCTTCTCAACTGATTATCTTCCTCCACACTTTGTGAAGATTTGTCTTTTCCTCTAGGTGAATTGTGACTGCTTGAATTGTCCATATCACAGAGTCCTTATTCTTTTTGTTGTTGTTGTTGTGGTTGTAGTTGTGGTTGTTTTTGTGGTGGCTATTGTTGTTGTTGCTCTTCTTTAACTCCTTCATCAAGAAGTCTATGCCACTCTTCATGACTGTTGTTGTCATGATTTCCTTCTTCCTGCCCATGGAAAAGTACATCTCTACTTCCAAATACTTTGTGAGTAGAAGGATCAAACAGTTTGTATGCTTTAGATTCATAACAGTACCCAATGAAAATACATTTAGTGGCTTTAGCATCCAATTTCCTCCTATTCTCCTTTGGAATATGAGCAAAATCCTTATACCCAAATACTTTCAAATTATGAACTGCAGGTTTGGAACCATACAAGGCTTCGGAAGGAGTAACATTATCAATACACCTTGTTGGACTTTTATTCTTTAAAAATGCAGTATTTATGGCTTTAGCCCAAAATGCATTTGAGAGATTCTTACCTTTCATCATACTACGTGCACACTCAACCAGAGTTCCATTTTTACTTTCAACGACTCCATTCTATTGTGGAGTGTGGAGTACTGTAAACTGTTGTACTATTCCATGAACTTTGCAATATTTGATGAAGTCCCTTGATTTATACTCTCCCCCTTGATCTGAACGAAGGATTTTGATGGATTTTCCTGTCTTCTTTTCCACTGTGGTTCTAAATTCCTTAAAGTACTCGAAGCCATCACTTTTTCTTATAAGGAAGTAAACCCATGTGTATCTCGTGCAATCGTCAATAAATAAGCGAAAGTAAAATGCACCTCCTAAAGACCTAGTCTGCATAGGCCCGCAAACATTAGCATGCACAAGATCTAAAACATCTCTCTTTTTCCTATCAGGATTAGAGGGGAATTCGTCTCTGTGCATCTTTCCTAATGCACATCCATCACAAGCAACCTTCCCATTCTTTAACATGGGAAGTCCTTCAACCATATTCTTTTTCTGTAATAACAATAAATCAGGATGATTGATGTGGCCATACCTTTGATGCCAAAGAATCTCTGTTGGCATAGTTGCGGAATTCAGTGCATGATGTGCTTGGATGGTAACATCAAGTTTGTATAGGCCTCTTGCTCTGACTCCCATTTCCACAGTTTGGAAGTGATGCAGCAGATCCTTCACTCTCGTGAATAATTCAACCTTCAAGTTATGATCTGTAATGGTGAACACAGAGATCAAATTTTTCTTTATCCTTGGCACATAAACAACATTGCGAATGTGAAAAACTGTACCGTTCGGCAATGTCACAGGAATGTCTCCATATCCCTTAATCTGATGAGCATGGTCATCACCAAGATATATGTTGTCTCTATGCTGATTCTCTAGAATCCATAAACTAAGTATCAGAATCATCTGTTTCAGTAGATAAGACAATGTTAGACACAAATAGCCTAAGATCCCATGAATCAAAATTTGGGGGTTCATCAATATCATCACTAGCAATAAATAATTTGAGATCGTGATTTGAATATTTTTTTGCATAACGACCTAAATGTGTTCTAGGTTTATTCCTAGCCTCATCACTCTTCTTCTTATGACAGTCTTTAACAATATGTCTAGGTCGACCACAATAAAAACAACTCTTTGACTCATTCCTGTCAGATTGGATACCTTGATTTGGATATTGTCTTCTCTGCGATGAACTACCTCTCTACCATGAACCGCCTCTCTTCTATGAACTTCCTCCTCTAGCTCTTTCTCTTGATCTCCCTCCTGTAGATCTCTTATTTGACCATAGTGAAAAATCTTTATTCTGAGGCTTCAGATTCCCACGCCTCTCTTCCTCTTGCAGCAAAATACCTGTCATTTCTTCAAACGTAGGAGGTTTATCCCTTCCTGCGAGACCTATTATGAACATATGATAATCTTCTAGCATACCATTTAAGGTAATAGTGACCAGATCAGTGTTGGAAACAGTTTCCCCTATATTTACTAGCTTGTCTTTCACCTCTTTAATATGACCCAAAAATGAACTAACAGATTCATTTCCATCCATCTTAATGCCTAGCAATTTAGTTTTTAGGAACAAAATGTGATTTGTTTTACTAGTTTCATACAATGCTTTAAGAGTTATCCACGTCGAAACAGAAGTTGTAGCTTCTCTAATATGTTGGATTATGCTATCTTTAATTGACATGCGCAACAACACCTTTGTCTTGTTTTCACACGTAACTCAATCTTAGATCTGTGTTGTTTTCGCACCTACAGTTGTATCAGGTTTCACTTCAGTTCCCTTCGCAATGTTCCAGACACCATAGTCTTCCATGAACTTCTGCATCTTGAATTTCTAGTTAATGAAATTCAAGCCATCTAACTTGTTGGCTTCGTTGAGGCAAGTCTCTGCCACTGGATTTTCCATCGCTGCAATTTAGTCTCTGCAAGTGAATCACCAAGGATATGCAACTTTTTGTCGCTCTTCCTTTGTTTACCATTGATCTACCTCAATCTTGACTGTCATATTTCTTAAGAGAAAACCTTAAAAACAAAAATCCTTAACACCATTCCATGCATAAAAAAATCATGCTCATTTATAAAAAGGTTCTCATATAAAAGCTCACATGTAAAAACCTATTATATAAAAAATATCACACTCATGTAAACTCACTCAAACCTCATCCACTTAAGATCTCCTTTATTTTTCAACTCATGCAAATGCATGCAAATCACACTCATGAATGCATGCAAATCGTGAATGACTCAAACTACCTCACTCTCAAATAATAAAGGTGATACCACTTTAATGAAAAGATTTATAACTTCACACATCCATCCACCTTTATTAAATTATTTGTCTATCCTTTAAACCTTTCATAAAATAAGAAACTCTTCCCCATTTAAAAAAAATAAACTCATGCAAATCCCCACGCACATCCAACTTTCAACGCTCCAATAAAGAACAAAACCTCAAACTATAACCTTCATGATTTTCAACAGCATGAAAACCTTCATGATTTTCCTTTAAACTCCATGCATGAAAAAACTATTAGAGGTAAAAAAAAATGAAAAAACTCCGCTTCATGTAAAACTCATGATTTGGGGTTTCCGCACCTCACACTACCTTAGAGTGCGTGGAGTCCGCACCTCTCACTTTACTTGGGTGAAAAAATATTTAAAGATGTCTACATTGTAATACACGACTGGACTGCAGAAATACAAGGTTTTCAAACACGTGCAAAGTTTCAGTAGTATGTCGCCGCAGCCTTCAAGAGGAGGTACCTACAAACTTCTAGAAATATATGCACCTCACCCCGTGGCTCTGATACCAAGATAAAATATGAGAAAAAAACACACACAGGTGAGGCTACGCTCACTTCTATATTTAATTAAGATAGATTACATAATTATATAGGAAACTAACCTACTCAGTCGGTTACATGAAAACCATAGACAAATAGACTCTACAGACAGTGAAGTAGACTTCAACTATGAACTGACTCTTAGAAGTGACTCTTACTCCATTATTTCCAAGTAACAATGAAAATGATGCCCAGATATGTCTCATGAAAACTAATTGGATTGGGTTGGATATATAGTTCCCTGACAGAAGATATGACGACAGGATTTGAAATGCATCTTCATAGCTGGAGATCGGTTGTCTACATCATTTGGTATGGTTATAGATGAAGGAACTTGTAATGGCATGCAAGGAGTGGGGATTCTCCCAGGTGGTGAATCCTAGGTTTCCCAGTTCTATGTTGGAGCAAATGAAGAAATTACCAGGGAGTTCATGGTGCTTCCATTAAAGAGAAAACTCAGACATCGGGTTGTTGATAACAAGGAGAAACAATTATGCGAGCTTCCCATCCACAAACCTGTCGTATGAGAGGACCATGATTGTCTTGAAATAGCACTATCAGACCTATCAAACAATGGATATTAGATTAAGTTCCTTACTGCAATTTCGTCAAGATCTTGTCCTTGGCAAGTTGTTTTACAAACACCTTCATCAGATAAAACTGAAACACGATGTGGGCAGGCTCAAATGAACACACAAATTCCTTAATTGACTAATGAGTGGCAATGGGTGCAATTCATGTGAAACACAAGAGTTTTTTCATGTGAGTTTACAAATGGTTGATATCCAAACAATGAAGGGTGTCTTCGCGACTTTAAAAAAAAATAGAATTGTTGGAATTATTGGAATTATATCGACATAAAATTAGTTATATTTATCCAACTATACGATGGGAAATATTAAGGCGAGCACAAAATAAATTAGTTTCTTTGTTAAATGATGTGTTATGGTTGGTTAGAGTTCAGTTAAAACACTGATGATTGAAGAAAATGTTCACCCAATACTTTAAAGGGAGCAGTGCACAACCTGCCAGGGGGGAACAAATTCTAGAGAGGTCACAGGAAGACACATGTTTTCTGAAGGGATATTATCTCAGAAATAAAATTTAGAGCAAGAGAGAGTTTAGGAAGAATTTTCAGAGATAATGCTATGAGTGTTGGGAGGACTTCTTCATTTCATTCTTTCATTTTGTCTTCAAGAGAGATTGAGAAAATTGTCTGCAGTAGGTGGTGTTGCAAAGCAGTGAAAGGAATAGGTGAGGATGAGCTTGCTAGCCTTCACGAGGTAAAGGTTTTCTTGTTAGTTTTTGTATTTAGGATCAATTTTATTCGGCGCTAATCAGTTTTTGTATGCAGGTTTCCTCTTCTCGATTTGGTACCATTGATCTATTCCACTTCTGGCTCAGATCCTTCTTCTTTTTTTACGCTTGGTCCTTCTATTGTACATTTCGTCTAGAAAGGCTAAAAATCTTATACGTGGCCCTAGTCCAAGCACGGACTTGTAGATTTCAAAGATTTGTCATTTGTGTGAAATTTCTTTTAATGAAAATCAATTTTTCCTGGCTCTGGGATGTTTCTTTGATTTTTTTTTAAAGTCCTTAGTTCTCGTTTCTTTATTTATTTCTAAAACTTTGATTTCAGAAATAAAAAATGGTTGAACAAAATCTAAAAAAAGAAAAAAAAGAAAGAATTTGTATTTATATTGTAATAATCAGGTTCACAAAGTTGATTTTCTACTTAATTAGTGTGTATAAACTTGGTTTATTTTTATTTTTATTGTCCCCATCCTAAACTTTTAAAAGGAAAATGAGCACATTCACAAATGCTTTATTTGTAATCATGTTTCAATCATTAAATATTCTAATGTGTATAAACCCTTTTGTTTTTTTTATTTTTATTATTTGATTTATCACATCCTAACTTCTAAAAGAAAGAAAAGTGTGATATCAAAGAGTGTTGTGTAATAAGATTTTTTGTTAAATTATTTTAAATCTAACATAGTTTTTTAGTTAAAACTTTTCTATCTTTTAACTTTGCTTTAATTTACTTTTTGCTAAAATAAAACAAAACATTTATTTTATTATTTGTAATTTATTAATTTTAATTTTTCCAATTGTATAAAACTATACATAGAAATGATTAAATTGTATATAGCATAAAATCATAACCACAGCACCAAAATAATACCTTTACTGATAGGAAACAATGTTCAATTGCCTCTCTGAGGGGGAAACCTCTAGCAGAGAAATGCTCTATTACAATAATTCTTAAGACAAGTTTTCCAATACCTCTTTCTCGTATTTATACTAATCGTGTCTTCTAAGGAAAATTCTAGATGAAGATCTTTCTAGAAGCTAAATATTCTATTAGGTTTTCTTACATTGACTTATTCTCCTTTATTTAATACGACTTATTAACTAATATTGGCCTTTATTACATAGAAAATATATCATACCAACTAATGAACCATGAAGAGAGGTTATGATAGAATACTAACATGCCCTACCTCGTTCAAAGTGGCCTTGTCCTCAAGGTTGAAGATGCAGAAATTGTTGGAGTATGGATGATGGTTCCCTAGTCGCAACCTTTGGTGATGTGTCCTTCCACTTGATCAACACTTCCTTGATAGTTATACCATGCAACTGATGTTCATGGGAATTGAGGATGACTTCTTGTTGGAGCCAAAGGGATCCTTCTTCATCTAATTCGGGAAGGATGGTTTGGACCTATTGAGGGGTCCTAAATCCATTTAACTCAATAGTAGAAACCAAACCTGCCACTGAGGCCCAATTAGACTCTACCACGTTTAATAGTGGAATGATTCTCCAGATCTTGTGATCCAGGCAATTAATCGATGGGTTTTACGTAGTGATTGACATGATGTCTTCTTGTCAAAGCTCCTCCTTCAGTTTAAATGTTCTCTTTTTGTATTTTCTCTTATAGGTGGGACCGATACAAGATAAATGTTGGTATAAACCAGTTGGGTAACAAAGGGGAAATGATTAAATACTGAATAAGGATAAGCTTGGGATAATCCTTGTGCTTAAGCATGCAAACAACGATTCTTACATCTGTGACAAGCCTAGTACTAATATGTTAAACTGTTGGTGTTCCAATCACTTACTGAGATACAATTATCAGAAGAAAACATACATGTAATAAACGATGGCAAGAAAAATAGTTTCCTTAGCTCTAATCATTGATCGCACATTAATATAATGATTTACTTTTCATAATTCGAGACAAGACCTATAAAAATATTGAATCAGATAACTTATCAACAAATTTGGAGGCTCTTACTCGTTACGACATCCATTCATGAGATAAAATCAGAAATAATTCTTCTTCAGATCCAATAACACACGTTTTTGATGAAAAATGAACATAACTTGTCTTTGGTCCTAAATATGACTTCTCAATTAAGGTAGCTTCGAAAATAGTTCTTTGAAAATCTAAAAATGAGGGTCTTTGCAAAAACCATCGACCTCCTCTAAAAGGTCGATCCTCTTATTTATAACATATTATTAACTAAAAATAAATATCAAAAGTGCAAGATAAGTAAAAAAAAACATTACCACATGGCACTTTCATCTCTCAGTATTCTAATAGTCATCAAATGGTTTCAGTTGAGTGGATGACTCTTCTCGTACTCCGATCATTTGACGAAGAGATCCTCGCATGTGTTGGCATACAGGAATATGTGTTGGTCCATCAGGGCCGAAAGGATCTCCTTTATCTCCATTGCATGTGCCCGATACTTGAGTAATCTAGTATTTAACTATTGTAACATTGTCTGAGCCTTGATCAGGTGCTCCATGAACTGTTGCACTTGAATTGGTGCCATGTTCGCCACCTTTTATATCTCAGCAACCCACAATGAGTCTTGTTCAACATGTACTTTGACTATGTCATGCAAGTCGACAAAGTCATCAGGTCTGCCAAATTCTTGAAGGCCTATGTCTCTCATCGCTCGATTGATCTTGGTCCATATCCTTTCACATTCGACCCATTTCTCTTGGATTTACTCATGAGGTTATTGGGCCATTTTCACCGAGTATTCGGTCGTCTTTTCTATAGGGTTGATGTTGTTATCCCTTAGTACCTAAATTTCGTGATATTTGACAGCTCGACCTTGTTGAACCACCCTGATGTAATCGATCGTTTCCATTGATTGGTGAGATTTCTCATGCCATATTTCCATATTCTTGCACGTCTCCAGCACCATGAGGGTATCTTCCTGGACATCGACTATCCCTGTAGTGAAAAGGTGCCGCTCATTCATGAATTTACTGTAGGCATCCTGGAATTCGCTTCTCAAGAACACTGTGGCTTGTGTGGAGTCTTGATAATATTTTTCCAAATGGCATAGATGATCCAACTCCTTCAACACAATGGCCAACTCCTCTTCATCCTTCCTCGCTTTATCCAGGGTGGCATATGTGATTGCCATCCCTGCGCTGATAAGCTTGGACGTCTTGGCATGCTCCATGCTAATCAATTTTTCCTCTGTGGTGATGAGGATGGAGCTATCTAGTGTAAGCCTCCTCTTCTTGGTGGTTCTCTTCATGATGGTTTTCTTCTTTCGGTTGTAGGTGATGGCATGTATATCAGTGACCTCATCCACAGGTTTGAGGATTTCCTGCTCTCCCTAGGTAAGCATGTTTCCTAGGCTCCCGATGGTGTAAATCTATTCAAGGTTGGGTTCTTGAACCTCTTTTGTGTGTTCCAAAAGTTCATCCTCTGGTTGTTTCTCATCGGGAGGTAGAGTACTGACTGAAATTGATGCATCAGGGGAAGGCTTGGTACTTACGTGATAATTGATTGTTGAGATGATAGTTTCCTGCTGTGGAATTTCTTCTTCTTGCTCGTATGACCCTAGATCGTCCTTCAGGTTGTCCACTTGGATCTTCGGTGCATTGAGTAACTCAATGTCTAAGACACTTTCAACCTCCTGTTCACTCTGTGGAAGGATTTTAATTTGAGCATCGGGAGCTCGGGAAGATGCTTTCTTGGGTTCCTTTTCCTTTGTGATCTGTACCAGAGTCACCAGGGAAACCCCCGAACTATCCTCATCATCATATATTGCTATTAAGTCATGTAGGGGGTTTGGTGAAATTTCTCTCCCTGTTTTCCTTGCTATCTCGGGCTGAGCTGAAACCCCCCCTGGTGATCCAACCTATGGTGTTGAAACTTCAGGGTTATCCGACCCTATGATTTCTCTAATTTGTATCGGCTTTGGGTCGCTTGGTCCTTCTCGGCTTTTGATTAGGTTGTCAACATGAACCCTTGTCATCTCTACTTGGTCCATATCATTCTGAAATTGATTAATTACTCTCCGTGCATGTTCCATTAGGAGAAATCCCCTTGCCTGTGCCTCCAATGTCAAAGACAATCCCCTGTTCTGCACCTTTGGTGCCTCTATCGCTCTGATTTCTTCCCTCGCTCTGAACGCCTCTTGAGCCGACTACTCTATATTTTCCACCTGTTCATCCATGCTCATGGCCTTGAACCAAGTCATTTTTGGTTCTTCCATCCTTTTCACAACCTCGTCTTAGTCCTAGGTATTCTCTGTGAATACTTTTTCTTCAAACTTATCGTGAGCATATGGTCAGCAGGACGACACCTGTGAACCATGTTGTGGGATCAGTCCCTTTGGATCGTGCTTGCAGAATCGGCTAGTTGAGAATCTAAATTCAAGTTGGCTCAACCCTTATTGTTTGGCTTAAGTAGTATCATTTACCAAATAGAACCCTACATGGAAATCGTAAGGTATGAAAGCTCGTTTCTTGTATTTGAGCAAGGTGGCGTTGTAGCCTTGCAAGATGGTCTGATAACATATTTCCCCTATGACAAGCTGGTCTAGGACATGAGAAGGTAGGATATGTGGTGCTCTAGTGGCCTTGAACACCCTGATGTGCGTGGCATGCTTGTCCAAATACCAATGGCCTCCCTTGGATATCATTTTCTTGGCTACTGCTGATAGCCTTGGGAATTACTTCTTAAAAAGAATGAAATAAATTATGACGATGAATTCATCGCAAATGAGGGAGTAAGATTTTTTATACATGTTTTCCCATAGCATGTTGAATTAGACATGGACTGGGAGCTCTACAACATGCCAACTTAGATTCATGTCGGTGAAAACGTTCCTAGCGCACATGACATCGAGCAGGTATGAAGCCATGTAAAAAGTTGGTGCTTCCCCTTCCTTCAGCGTATGAGCTTGTTTCACATAGATGCTTAGTTTCTTGGAGATTATTTCTCCCCAGTTGAAGCTGCACCCAACAATTGCAATTGTGTATTCCAAAGGCATCCATGCCTTCGAAAACTTGGAGCAATATTTCTCTTCGTATAACCGGTAGATGAGAGCCATCAAATAGGTGTATGGCTCCCTCAAGTTAACTGTCCCATACCAGCCAGTGCTCCAGTTGGTAAAATTATTGTCCTCCCTCCGCTATGAGGCCATCACCCAGTTGGTGTCATGGTGTTCGTATAACTTCACCACGAATTTTGTGTTTAGCCGCTCCTTCGGGTCTCTGAGTTTGTAATATTTATGAACTTCTACCGGGAAGAAAACTCTTACACACCCACCATTTTCATTGTTGATTAAACATTTTTGTGTGTCTGTGTGGTCGATGAGCCACTTAGGACCTCTATGCAGGGGAAAATGGGGGTTCTGTTTGAAACCATGTGTAGATATGACTGTCGGATGTTCGGGAACATTTGGTCGTCGAGTGCCCCTAGGTACAGATCACTGTGTGGGACATATTCTTCGTATTCTTCTCGGCTGATCCTATTAAACAGATCCCCCGCACTATGGGAGCATCATATTGGACCAAGTGCTTGCCTCTATATTGCCAAAGGATAGAGGTTGGATGAAAACTTTATTCGTTGATGTCTTGATGACATGATTCGACCTAGAGACATACTCTAATTGCCTCGTGATCCCTGATGAAGAGCCTTCGCCTGTCTCTAGTTATCTTAGATTTGGTGCTCTCGGCGAGCATCTGGTGGTTGGATTTCTCAGTGCCATTGTTCCTGCAACTTAACAAGAATTTCAGAGACTATGTAAAAAATGCATAAACCTATATAAATTATAGCCATGTAAAATTTATAGAGTTGAATACAGACCTCTAAAGATTGTTAAAACTTGGTTATTTTTATAATCATGGGGCCAATACAGCGTTCACGTTTCTCGTCTTTATCCTTCAGACACTCTAGAATTATCTTACGCATAGAATGATATATTTCACAATGGCTCAATATATTTTAAACAAGAAATATATTACCATGTCACATCAACCATTCAATTCGGGTTATGAGTGAATTTTCAATAAATCTGTCGCCGAATATCTAGAACTTAAATTCATCGTGGGTTGACGACAAAGCCACGGGTGGTGATGTGGTCTATCGGTGATTTTAAACGACTGTTTTGATTGGCGCACGAGGTAGAAACTAATGCAGGATAGATTATTAATTAGCTCCTTAAATGCTCAAAATCTGATCATATCTAATGCTAAAACGTCTCGTCGTGTTTCTCTTTGAGTGGGTCGATCGGGGATCGAGGTTGTGCTACAAACGTTTTTGTTGATATCCTTCTGCAAAAATATCTGATGTCAATTGATATTACAGTACAATGTTGACGCAGAACTAGGGAACAAAGAATGACTTGGGATAGAACTAGACCGTATGACCCTCTTACTTGGTAAAGACACATGGCGTTGGAGACCAATGACTTAATTCTCTGATATTAATCGGAGTCAGGACTTTCCTTAAGTTATTTATTCTAAAACAAAACTTATATTACCGAAGAGAAAAAAGTGTCGAGGATCGATGATCGATGATAAAACTATCAAAGTTATTTTGGATCGGCTTCCTTGAAAAAAATTCCAATGTTGAAAATGCATCAGGGATCGACGATTAGGGATAAATTTTATTATGGTCAAAATGTTTGTTGTGATCCTTTTGGGTTTTCCCCGATTCTGATAAAGTACGTCAGGCATAGACTATTGGAAATATATTTTCGTTCTTCATTAACGTATGTCCTCCCCATCTTTTACCGATGTCAAAGGGGAATCGACTATCATTGATATCATTATGCGAAAAACTTAACGCAAACCAAAACTTCCTTCTGCCGATGCCTATGGAGATAGATGACTATAGTTTTTTGAGTGGTTCCTTTTTCTTCTTTGAATTCCTTCTAATGATGAACCTGAGCACGTTGGGTGCAGTCTTTGGCTGTCGATTCTTTATTCATGTTTTAAGGAATTTTTAGTCTTGGGGTTTCATAAGTTCAAGAAAACCTGAATAATCGATGAGTGTCGTGAAAATAAGCAAAGACAAAAAAAAATCCCAAAATAAAATCGAATCAGATAATGTAAAAGATCAAGTGGTACCCAAAAAGTAAAAATATTGATAAAGGCCTTTTAGGGTGTGTTGAGTGGTCAAAAAATGGCGACTTACTAGGCTAAAGACGAATCTTTGTTCCTACCTTGGGCTTAGCCGATGAAAAATTTGGTTAAGAAGTTAATTGTTTTTTTATCTTAGCCTCTTTTATATTTGCATTTGAAATCCCCTGGGTGATGCATATGGGTTTGCCTGTGGGGTTTCAACCTTTATTCCACCTTCGTTTCCTATAACCCTAAGTCATGCCTTCTTTGACAAGAGTTGAGTAAAGCATTCATTGGCACCAGGCCTTTTAGTTATCATCGTTTACTTGCTACAGTGTTTCTTCACTGCCAGCGAGCGTCCATAGCCAGGACGAAGTCACCCTGATGTCACACACCTTGCTCTGCTTCCAGCGAGCGTCCATAGCCCCAACAGAGTTATCTGCATACCCTCTCCTACTTTGCACTCATTTGATATAATTTATTTTATTTTGGCAGAATGGCCTGAGGGAGTGGGAGAGGACGACATCTGTTATTTTCAAAATGAGATGGTTAAGGTGAATTTTTTTCTATATTTGTCTTGAGGTACATGTAGTCCTTTCCATCTTACCACCTTTCCCTTAAGGTTTTACCCGACCACCTAGCAGACACTTCATCACTTTTCCAAAGTTGTTCATCTGCACATGTTAGATAGAAAACCCTATACAACAACCGCAGGTCTCCCAACGCTTCTTGTGTTGTATGTAAGCGATGAGTCAGGAACAGAGTTCATCATATCGCATGAACTAAGGTCAACCAATGTATTGCTAAACAAAAACTTCAAAAGCTCAAGAAACAAAAAACAAAATTGAACTCCGCAATCAACCTACCTCAAAACAAAACATCATGAAAACACACCCACACATTTTTATTTTTATTTTTTTATTATTTTTTTATTTTTTTTAACAAAAATATTATTTTAGGGCTTGTCCATTCACTGTGAGGGCGTCAGGTTTCCCCCTCAGATTCTGCAACCGATAGGTTCCTACCCCAATTTTCTCGGCTATCTGAAAAGGTCTGAGCCTTAGATTCTAAAACTTCGAATGTTTTCCCTTCGACTCATTTGCTCTGTCCCAATTTAGAACTAAGTATCCTACTTCAAAATTATTCTCTTTGGCCTTGTGATTATCAAACCATATTTTAACTATCCGTTGATGAGCTATGAACTTTGATTTTTCTGTCTCCCTCTCTTCTTCCAACATGAGGAGGGTATCAATTCTTTGTTGTATAACTGATGAGGGTTGTCCTCTAGAATCTTGTAGAAGCTGAAGAGATGGAAGATATAGCCCGTTCGGGAGACCGACTTCTTGTCCATATACTAGAAAGTATGGAGAATTCCCTATACCTTCCTTGGGTGTTACTCTATCATCCCATAAGGCATTATGAAGTGAATTGTGCCAATTCCATTGTTTGTCTACAATTGTTTTCTTTAATATCCTCACTAGGTTCTTATTGGTTGATTCTTCCACTCTGTTCCCCTGTGGATAGTAGTTTGTAGAGTATCTGATTATGATTCCTTTGTCTAGAGACAACTATGTTAATAGGGTGGAATACAATTAAGCGACATTATCAAACACAAGGACAAAAGGCATGCTGAACCTTGTAATCAGCTATTGTTCTATGAATTGGATCCCCACCTTTTCATTTACATGATTCAGAGGGATGTCCTCTGCCCATTTCGTGAAATAGTATATGGCAGTCAACATGTTTCTATATTGTTTTCAATAAATCCGTGTAATATATCCTATGATATCTAACCCCCATTGCTCGAATGGCCTGGAAACGACCACAAGTTGGATTGGGAAAAATTCTCGCTTTTCCCTCCCCGTGCTTATTTGACAAGTTTTACAGTTTCTAGTGTATCTGTGAGCATCCCTAAACAGAGTAGGCCAATAATAGACAACTCTCAGTATTTTGTGAGCAGTGGTGTTTCTTGCAAAATTTCCACCTGCAAGACCATCATGGAGCTCCTTCAGAACCTTGTCAACATATTCGCGTTTGAAACATCTTAAAAGTACCCCATCATAATTAACAGGGAAGAGTACCAAATTTATGAGGCGATATTGTGATGATTTTAACCTGAGGACTCTCCTTTCCCTAGGATTTAGGTTTTCTCGGCAAGTCCCATGATGCAGGAGATAAGTCAGTTTCTCATACAAAGACTCTTTCCCTGGGGAGATATATGAAGCTTCACCACACCATAACGCCAATTCATTCTCTCATCCGTGGTCTTCATTTACTTGGTTTTGGGCTTCAGCTGCCAATTTTAATAATCATTGTCCCTTAACCAGTTTAGAAGGTTATATATCTAGGTTAAATTCTTTGACTACTTCCATCCAATTTCCTTTTCTTTCCCCCATCTCTTGTTGAGTGAATAGGGATCAGACTACAGGGTGAGTCACGATGACTTTGGTATGGTTCTTTAGGATGTAAGATCTGAAGTGTTTCACTGCCTTGTATACTTCATAATCTTTCTTGTCTATAACAAGGTAATTTAGTTCATCCCCTTGGATATTAGTGCTCATAAATGAGACCGGGGCCTCATTGTTGTCATCATCATTTTGAGTCAATACTACAACTAACGATTGGTCAATCAAAAAGTGTATAGGAAGAAATATTTGCTAAATTCAGGACTTCACAACACTCGAGCTTGAGATATTGAAGCCTTAATATTGCTGAAAGAACTTTTTATTTCATCATCCCACTTAAATTCAACATCTTTGCGGATCATTTTTTGTAAGGGTTTGATAGTTTCAGCAAAATCGAGGGTGAATTTCCTCACAAAATTGATTTTCCCAAAGAAAGATTACATAGCCTTTTTGTTGTGGGGTAATGGAAGCTGAGATATAGCTCTAATCCTTTCTGGGTCTATCTGAATTCATGCTCTAGATATAATATGACCTAGCAATTTACCTTCCTCGACACCAAAGATAGTTTTCTTAGGGTTTAAGGATATACTGTATTTCCTACACCTTTCAAAAATCTAGGTTAAGTGTTGGATGTGATCTTCTTTGTTCTTTGAATACATAGTCACGTCATCCAAATAGACTACTACACATTTGTTTATTAGTCCCTGAAACGCTATGTCCATGGCCCTATGGAAGGTTTCCCCTACATTGATTAACCCAAAGGGCATGCGTTTATAAGCAAAGGTTCCCCACTTGGTTCAGAAGGTAGTTTTCAAATGGTCTTCCTCTGAAACTAGAACTTGGCTGTAACCTAAAAACCCATCCAGCATGGAGAAAATATCAGAGCCAGACACGGTCTGCAAGAGTTTCGACTGGGTAGTTTTCCTTTTCTGAAGATCTGTTGAGGTTTCTTAAATCTACACATAAGTGGATCTCCCCAGACATTTTCCTCATAGGAACCAAATTTTGTACCCATGTAGAGTGTCTAACCTGGAAGATAATATTAGCATCTAGTAATTTCTTTAACTCCTGACACATGAGAGGATCCAGGGATGGGTGGTACTTCCGGAGCTTCTATTGGAAGGGTTTTACTCCAGGATTTAATGAATTTTTGTGTTGATTGATGCAAGTATAATAAGTTTTCAGATCTCGGTAGGACCATGAAAAGACATCTTGATATTTTCTAAAAAGTTTGAGATAGCCCTTCTTTTCCTATTTGGATACTGTCTTGCCAAGATTTATATTCTTGGGGTTTTCCGGGGTTCCTGGATTTATAGTTTCGTACATGGGATAGGAAATCCTTGTCTTTGTGTTCATTGACCCTTTGAATATTTCCCTTAATTCAAACATGTTTTCTAAATTGGCTACCCCTTTTGGTATCATGTGAGATTTTGGTTTATCAGTCGATCATTTGGGGTCTACTAATTTCTCTTGAAATACTTCATCGTCAATAGCCAGATCTTTAAAATTATCTTGATTGGTCAAAAAGTGTATGATCTGTTCATCTCCTTCAAAGACCTTCCAATTAGAAATATTGTTGGGCACTGATGGTTTATAGAGTAGCTCCACAGTGAAACGGGAGGCTTCATATTCCTCTAGAGGTGATAGCCTTGAGGTAGCGATGGCCAGAGAATCAAGAAGAGTGTTCTTTGTTATGGGGATCACTATAATGTTGAAGGCTTCAAAATGTTCTATTAGTTTGTGCACTTCCTATTGGTAATTTCTTAGGTGGGGAAGGTTGCAATATATATTGTTCCTTACTTGTCTAACGATGATTTCAAAATCTCTGAAAACCTTCAATTCTTTAAGGTTTTAGTCTATGGCCTTCTTTATCCCTTGTACTAGAGCTTCATACTTGGTGGTGTTGTTTGTGCATTCAAATTCTAGTCTATAGGACAAGAAATTTCGTTTACCTTTTGGATCAATGAGGATGAACCTTTCCCCTGACCCTTCTTGTGATTTAGATCCATCGAAGTATAAGGTCCAAATTTGTGATAAAAAACCATCAGCTTCCATTTTTCTACCACTTTCCTCCTTTCCTCCTATATGTTCCATGGTTTCTAAAATGTGTTCCTGACAGAGGAGGGTTTCCTCTGCCGTCGTTTGAAAATTTTCTTGAAAACTCATTTCATAGTTTTGAGTAAGAGGAACATCAGATGAGAGCGGGGAGAAATTCCCAAAATCGGAGTCACAGGAATAATTGCCTAGTACAGGGAAATCTGTGATGAGGGTTCATTAAGGGTTTCTAGGTCGGTGACATTATGTTTTAGATATATTTCCCTATTGATCCTAATCATATTTGTGTGTCCCTTTAATAATATCCAAAGGTGAGCCCAGTTTGTACTAAAGTATCTGTTTAACTTCTTGGACCAATCTCGATTCAGTAGAAATCCATAGGCTTCTGGGATATCTACTACAATGATGCCAATTACTTGAACAAATTTAGGGTGTGTTGTCATTCTGGTCAATAAATATTTGATCTCTCCCATTGATCCGGATTTTATGAGCAGGAAGAAATGACTAAAGATTATTACCATATGATTAACAAAAAATAACAGAGATACCGTAAAACTGGTTTTCTATTCAATAAGGAAATAAGCTGAAACTGTAAAATGCAGCAAAAAAGAAGCTTGTTGGAATGGTGGCAGCTTATCTCTGAGAAGAGATGTGACGGTTGTGCTCATTCGCAAGAAGATGATTACAATGAGTCTCTCAAGGATGTTTTACAATAAACATGAGTTTCAAAAACCCTAAAAATCCAAAAACCCAACCCTAGGAGATGAAGCGCCAAAAGTCATGTGGGGCCCCGTTTGGGTAAGTCAGTACATCAACTTTCTGGGGTCATAACTTTTGCATACGATCTATGTTTTAGGTGTATGATAGATGATTGGAAAGATCTATCTGAGGACTACAACATTTGCACAAAATTTCATCGTAAAATTTTGCGACTGCAACATACCCCAAAAAGCGTTGTTTAGGGCCTCAAAACGACTCCGGAAGTTCAGGACCCGAAAAACTGCTAAAAATAGTAAATTATCAAAATTGCTAGAAAGTTGTTTTGATCCAGTTGGAAAAGGTGGGTGGCCACCAATATCCACCTAGATCAATTCTCCATCCTTAGGAATCAATTGTCTCCATTGCGTTGAGTTCCCCCATTAGATGAGGAAATGTTTGTTGAATTTGGCCTCAGGTGAGCCACTTGCCTTGGTGCAGGAGTTTCCCTGCTTTGACGACTCGATAAAGATGGATCCCTTGTTGTTGAGTTCCCTTGATATGTGTTTCCACAATCTGATCAATGGATGCCTATTGTATGTAGTTGGGGTTGAGATCTGTTGGTGTCATCTATTCTGCTACATCTGAGGTGTCAAATAATGGTGGGAAATAAGGCCGAAGGAGGTCCACGTTGAACACTGGGTGCAGGCCAAGGAAAGGAGGAATGCTGAGCACAAAAGCATTATCCCCCATAGCCTTTGTGATGGTGTAAAACTCATAATGGAGTGGGAGAATCTTCCGATGGGGTCCTGTAATGCGTTCTTTCTACAAGTCCAACCAAACTTTGTTGCCCACCTGAAAATTATGTGGAACCCAATGTTGATCATGGCGCTACTTGTACTTGTCATTGGAATTTTGTAGGATATCCTGAACCTATTGGTGGATGTGTTGGATCCTCTCAATGAACTGAGTTTCTTTGTCAGCCTCAGCTGGAGTAGGAGAGGAGTCGGTCGAGGTGACCGCAAGGGGAAGTGCAACATCTATGGGACCCAATGGTTGGAATCCCAACCCCACCTGAAAGGGGTTGTGGCCGACTGAGTTATGTAGGGCTCAGTTGTAGCTATGCTGGACATAGGGAAGTCTCATCCCACATGAGAGGGTGCTTGGAATTATACATGCACAGGATATGCCCGATCATTCAATTTACGACCTCAGTTTGGCCATCTGTCTGGGGGTGGAAGGTCGTGGATTTGGTGAGCTTGGTGTCCAGCAATGACCTGAGGCTCGACCAGATTGTGCTAAGAAATCAACTATCCCAATCTGAGACAATGGTTTGTGGGATTCCAAAATGTACCTAGACTCGTTCAAATAAGAGCTTGGCAATGGCTTCTACTGTGATGCTCTTCTTGCAAGCAACCAGAATCGCCATCTTAGAAAAGAGATCCATAACCACAAAAACACAGTCATTTCCCCGCTTGGTGGATGGGAGGCCCGACATGTAGTCCATTGAGATGGATTCCCATTGTCTATCAAGAGTAGGAAGAGGGGTGTACATGCCCTATTTCTTAGTGGTTGGTTTGGCAATAGCGTAGGCAGTGCAAGACCTGATATACTTGATGACCTCCTATCGAAGTTTTGGCCAATAGAAATGTTTTTGTAGCATCGCCACTGTCTTTTCAATGCCAAAGTGTCCTACCACTCGGCTGTAGTGGGCTTCCCAGATCAGCTTCACTCACTCACTTGAGGGAACACATATATGGCCCAGACGACACAACAACCCATCCTGAAGATGGAAATTATTGACAATTGCCTTTGCACCCAACATTTGGTAGGTGTTGGCGAAGTCTGGGTCTGTCTCATAGAGTTGGGGCCATCCATAAGTCTCATGGACACAGGAGTCTAGCACTGTGGTGAGTGCTACAACTGGTGGTCTGCTGAGGCAAACAACGACGCAGTTGGTGCTTCCTATTTTATACTTGATGTTGAGGTGGAATTGATACAAGTATGTGGACCACTTTTGATGGTGGTCATTCTGCAATTTTCCTTGTGTCTACATGAATTGCAGTGGCTTATGATTAGTGTGGATGACTATCTCCCTCCCAAGAATGTAATGTCTCCACTGGCGACAGGATTTCATAATGGAGTACATTTCTTTGTCATAAGTAGGGTACTTACGCACAACATCTGATAGTGTCACACTATGATAGGCCACGGGGTGGGCATGCTGCGTGAGAATGGAACCCACAACATAGTCTAAAGAATCAGTCTCAATCTCAAAGGACTGCTACAGGTCTGGTAGTGAAAGTACTGGGGATGAGCACAACCACTGCTTCAAATTATTGAATGCTTGTCGTTGGGGCTAACCCCACACAAATTTCTCCTTACCACCACCCCTGGTTATTTGGCTGAGAGCCCATGCAATATCGGAGAATCCCAACACAAACCTATGGTAGAAATTGTCTAGGCCCAAGAAGCTCCGAAGCTTAGTGAGTGTGGTCAGGGCTGGCCAGTCACGGATGACTTGGATCTTTGCTGGATCCACATGTACGCCATGTTGCTCAATGATGTAGCTTAGGTAATGGATCTTGTCCATGCCAAAGGAGCATTTTTCCAAGTTGGCGTATAGCTTGTGCTGCCATAGAGTGTGCAGAACCTGTTGAATATGTTGCAAGTGTTCAGCCTAAGTCTTCCTGTAAATGAGAATGTCATCAAGATACACCACTAAAAAAGTATTGGTGAATGGTCATAGGATATCGTCCATCATCCTCATGAAAGTGGCTAGAGTGTTTGTCAGACCAAAGGGCATGACCAACCATTCAAAAAGGCCCTCTGACTTGAAGGTGGTCTTCCATACATCTGTCTGCTCTATCAGGACCTGGTGGTAGCCAGACTTCAGATCAATCTTACTGAAGTATTTGGCCCCCATGAGTTTATCAAGGAGGTTGTAGATTCAGGGAATTAGGTACTGGTTTCTGACTGTGATTTTATTCAGAGCCCGATAATCAATTAAAAGTCACCAGGTTCCATCTTTCTTCTATACTAGCATGATTGGGCTCCCGCAAGGTGATGAGCTAGGATGGATGTGCCCCTTGTGGAGCAATTCTTGGATCTGTCGCTTGATATCCTCATTCTCTAACAGAGAGAGGCGATAGACTGGCCCATTGGGAAGCGATGCACTAGGGGTGGGATCAATGGGTTGCTTGACCTACCAGTGCAGAGGTACCCTAATAGGTGAGGAGAAGATATCCGAGTATTCTTCCATGACCTTATCTACTTGCTTCTGCTGTGTGGAGAGGTCAGTTACAGAGAGCCTAGATGTGGCTGTGATTTTTCTCTCATTCTGAGAGCGAATCACGAAGAAGACAAACTTCCCCATCTGAGAGATGACCTTCCTGCATTTCTTAGTAGAGATCAAGGAAATAGCACTAGGTGGGACAACCTCGAGTATCCTGTACAATTTCCTATTCAAAGTAATAATAACACTATGAGGCCTAGACTCGTATATAGCATGATGTTTCCATAAATAAGGTTGGCCCAAAAGAACATCACAAACTTCAAGAGGAGCAACATCACACAATACCTCGTCTTTGAAGGGATTGATTCCATACAACAGTCGACACTGTTGGCTGACGCGGAGATCACTTCCTTGGCAGAGCCATCCAATGGTGTACGGTTGTGGGTGCAGCATTGTCGGCAGGGCCAACTGCTTGATGACCTCTACTAAGATGAGGTTCTTCTGGATACCACTATCAATGATGAAGTGCAGTGGGGTGACTTTTACCCACATCTGTGAATGGAAGAGGAACTCTCCTTCTTCTGGCTTGTTTGGTTCACCATGCTGGAGCTTGGTGGTAGCAACAATGGCACTGGGTTCCGCATCAATGATCCATCTTTCCCTTTCTATTTTTGAATCAGAGTCAGAACCTGCATCTGATTCAGAGGCTTTCACTTCGGCCACCAGAGTCTTCTTTGAGTGCTAGTCAGCAGTGTTATGCCAAGGGCTCTTATGGAAGTCACAACACTTCTCGATATCTTTCTTTGTCTTTCCGATGTCCTTCTTTGCTTGTGGCTTGGACTGGTTGTCCTGATACTGTCCATATTTTCTATGTCCTTTGTTTTGTGGGTTGGGGCCACCCTTTCTTGGCTTTTGTTGTGAGGGGTTCCCTGTCCCAAATTGTTGCGTCTTTTGTTTGAGCTTCTGCTTGATTTTGACGGCATATTGGTAGGCAGTGCCTAAGGATGATCTGTCGAGAAATTCCATTTTGGTTTGGATGTATCTATGCAGAGCACCATGATACTTGAGCACTAGATGTCTCTTTGAATATTTGATACCCATCTTGGTGCGCAAGGTATGGAAGATATTTGTGAAATCTGGCACTGCTTGGTCTCTTTCTTGCTGCAGTGTGATCCATTTGGTATACAAGTCATCATAACTTCCGACAGGGTAGTATTGTTCCTTAATAACATCCCTGAAGGATTCCCAAGTGGTCGTGACTGTAAATAATGAGGGTTCCTCTATTTCCTTTTGCTCATAGAAATTTTCCCACCAATCTTTGACATGGGGAATGGCTTTGAGGAGCGCAAAAGTAATCTTTTCTCTATTCGAAAAGTTATGGATAGAGAAATACCCTTCTAGTAGATTCAATAACTTGTCTACAGCATCTGCATCTATCTGACCTTCAAATATAGGAATATCAAATTTTATTTGTACCTTGAAGGGGGCGGTGCCTCCGCTTGAATAAGATGCATCTCCTATTGGTAGTCGCTGAAGGATTTGAGCGAAATTATCCATCATCTCGTTCCTCTGTTGCATGAGGGATTCCTCAATCAACAGTTTGAAAGGATCTCCTACCCCATCATCTTTCTTTTCTCCTTCCATGATAGGTCACTTGGGTGTGCAAGAGCTTTTGTCCTCAATAGAAACAAGCTCGAGACCCAAATCTTTGTACTCCGACCTCATTGGGGACATGCATTAAGACAACAAGGAGAAGACCGCTCTGATACCACTGATTAGGATTTTATGAGAAATTTGAAATGACTACAGATTATTACCAAATGCTTAACACAAAATAATAGAGATATAGTAAAATTGGTTTTCTATTCAATAAGGAAATAAGTTGAAACTGTAAATTGCAGTGGAAAACAAGCTTGCTAGAGTGGTGGCGGCTTATCTCTGAGAAGAGATGTGACAGTTGCACTCATTCGCAAGAATATGATTACAATGAGGAGGCTCTCAAGGTCGTTTTACAATAAACATGAGTTTCAAAAACCCTAAACATCCAAAAACCTAACCCTAGGAGATGAAGCGCCAAAAGTCATGTGGGCCCTGTTTGGGTAAGTCAGTACATCAACTTCCCGGGGTCGTAATATTTGCATACAATCTCTGTTTTAGGCATATGATAACCCTTTGGAAATATCTATCCGAGGAATAGAACAATTGGACAAAATTTTATCTTGAAGTTTTGCGATCGCAACATAATCCAAAAAGTGTCGTTTAGGGCCTCAAAACAGCTCCGGAAGTTCAGGACCCAAAAAACTGCTAAAAATAGTAAATTATCAAAATTGCTAGAAAGTTGTTTTGAGCTAGCTAGAAAAGGTGGGTGGCCACCGATATCCACTTGCATCACCCATAACCTTCACCTGGGTTCTGTCTAGTTGTATCACATGTTTATCAATATTGAGAGGGACTGCATTTAATTTCTTGCATATAGACAATGATGCTCCTGAGTCAACCAAAAAGTTATGGAGGTTTTTGTTGAAGACTTTAAATGTCAAAAGGAACAGTGGTACAAAAGGCTTTCCCTTCTTATCTTCAAAGCATGCGTTCACAGTTGGTTTATTTCTTATATATGAGAGGGCTGGATTTTCTCCTTGGTCAGTGCTTGTCGTAGGATTTTCTACTGACTTCAATGCTTGTAACATAAAGTCCTTTTGTTGAGGGATTCTACACATGTCCATGACCAATATATTTTCCTTCAACTTCTTCAAATCTTCTACTATGTTGTATTTTATCTTTGGTGAATCTCGTGTATGGATTTTTGTAGGATTTCTTTGGGGAAAAAAAGGTGCTTTCGGGTGATTAGGAGTTGGTTTTCCTCCCAAAGTTTGGGCCGTAGTAAGGTCATTTCAAATAGGCTGACCCCTACTTTTTGTTGGCACATCCAAGACCTCTGCAGGTGGTTCTTGAACCTCAAATAGGTCATCGAAATGCATTGATAGGTCAGGGTCCCATATCACCATGGCTATTTCTTCTGGTGGATCAACTTTTTCCTGATCAACAATATTCCTAACTGAGCCGCTTGATTGTTCGGTTAGGGAAACCTCATTTAGAAACTAGTTGGCCATCAAATTCATAGCATGCACCCATTATGGGTAGTCTCTTTCAGAGTGTTTCTCTTGGTGATAGGTATAGAATGAGTCAGATGCTACATTTCCCAAGTCGATGTTTAAGTTTGTTGGGGGAGGTTAAATTTCTTTGAAAGCTAGATTTCTTTTAAAAAAGGGTTTATAGGGCCTCTGGCCTTGGTTTCCCTCCCCTTCACATCTTTTCATGTCTATGATTTCATTTGAAAACTTCTTAACCATGCGTTGTATATATTCTATGTCTCCACTTCCTTTTTCGGGACCTTGTTCTGTTTGTTTCCCTAGAGGTCTGGTCAAAAAGAGTCCTATCCTGGGAGGAGGTTGGACTTCCTTCTTAACTAATGAGACCTGACCTTCTTTACATCCCTTCATTTGGATTTCTATTTTTTTGGCTTCTTCAAAATTCTCAGCTAAGGTTGTTTTGGAAACCCTCTTCAAAAATATAGAAATAGAAGCTGGGAGAGCATAAGCATATACTTTGATTTGCAACTCCGGAGTGGGTTTAGCTTCGGGTTGAAATTTCTTTAGGATAGTGGTTAGACATTGATTTAAGTCTTTAACCTTCTCCTTTGAACTCATGGTGGCGGTGAACAAATTGGCCATCAAAGCTCCTGTAGTGGTTTCTTCTGCAAATTTATCTAGAAAATCCTTTTGAAAGTTCATCCAACTAGTTATGGATCCTATAGGTAAGTTAAAATACCACATGGAGGCTGAATTCTAAAAAGTATAGGGGAAAAACCTGCATACTACATCTTCATGTTGGACATTCATCAGTCTGATAGCTAGTATGAATTTTTTGATATGGTCTTCAGGCAATCCTGAGGTTTCAGGGTCAAATTTAGGGAGTGAATTTTATGGATGTCAGGAAAGGTTATGTATTCATCCGAGGATGACGAAAGCATCTATGGACAACCAAGGTTGATTATTATGAGGTGGGTTTCTCCTTTATTCATTATGATCATTGTTATCTTCCATGTCGTCCGACCCCAAAACTGAGCGTTCTGAGTTAAACCCTTCCTCGTGAAAAAAATTGTCGGCTTGAAACAGTTAGTGACTGGTGTTTCGGGGATTATATTAAGAGGATGTTCGATTTTGGTGAGGGACAAATCTATTAGGTATTCTACTATGTGAACAAAGACCTGGTTGGGGGTATCGACCACTGGTCTGCTTACTTGTTTTCTACGAGGAAGTAATGGAGCTAAGGGCAGTGCTCCGATTTGTTGGGCATAAAATCTTGTGATTCTTTTGAACTGGTTTAACTCCTCATGAGGAAGAGCGTAAGGTATTTCAGGGATAGATGTTCTTCCTCTTGCTAGGGTGAGTTACTCGTTTTAGGAGTACTCAATGTGTGTGGGTTGTATTAAGAATGACTATCCATGCATGTGGGTTGTTTTGAATCTACAGGTTGTGTGAAATATTATGTCAAAAATATTGTCAACCATTCATTCTGCAGGCCCTCCTTCTAACACCAATTCTATTGAGGGGTCCTAAATCCCTTTAACTCAACAGTAGGAACCAAACCCGCCACCGAGGCCCAATTAGAAACTACAACGTTTAATGGTGGAATTTTTCTCTAGATCTTGACATCCGACGAATTAATCAATGGGTTTTATGTAGTGATTGGCATGATGTCTTCTTGTGAAAACTCCTCCGCCAGTTTGAACATTCTTTTTTTCTATTTTCTCTTATAGGTGGGACCGACACAAGATAAATGTTGGTATAAATCAGATGGGTAATAAAGGTGAAATGCTTAACTACTGAATAAGGTTAAACTTGGGATAACCCTCATGCTCAAGCATGCAGACAATGATTATTACACCTATGACAAGCCTAGTACTAATACGTTAACCTGTTGGTGTTCCAATCACCAACTGAGATACAATTATCAGAAGAAAACATACATGTAATAAACGATGGCAAGAAAAATAGTTTTCTTAGCTATTATCATTGATCACATATTAACATAATGATTCACTTTTCATCATTAGAGACAAGAACTATAAAAATATTGAATCGTATAACTTATCAACAGATTCAAAGGCTCTTACTCGTTACAACATCCATTCATGAGATAAAATCAGAAATAATTTTGTTAAGATCCAATCACACACACTTTTAATGAAAAATGAACATAACTTGTCTCTGGTCCTAAAAAATACTGCTTAATTAAGGTAGATCCGAAAATAGTTCTTTACAAATCCAAAAATCAGGGTCTTTTAAAAAACCATCGACCTCCTCTAACAAGTCGATCCTCTTATTTATAACATATTATTAACTAGAAATAACTATCAAAAGTGCAAGCTAAGTAAAACAAAACATCGCCACATGGTGCTTTCATCTCTCAATATTCTAAGAGTCATCAAATGTTTTCACTTGAGTGGATTACTCTTCTTGTACTCCAACCATTTGACGAAGAGATCCACGCATGTGTTGGCATACAAGAATCTATGATGGTCCATCGAGGCCGAAAGGATTTCCTTTATATCCATTTCGCGTGCTCGATACTTGAATACTCTAGTACTTAACTCTTCTAACACTGTCTTAGCCTTGATCAGGTTCTCTATGAACTGTTGTACTTGACCTGGCTCCATGTTTTCCACCTTTTTTATCTCTGCAGTCTACAATGAGTCTTTTTCGACATGTAGTTTGACTATGTCATGCAAGTCTACAAAGTCATTGCGTGTGCCGAATTCTGGAAGGTCGATGTCTCTCATCGCTCGATTAATATTGGTACAACTCCTTTATCATTCAACCCATTTCTCTTGGATTTTCTAATCAGGTTCTTGGGCCATTTTCACACAGTATTCTATCGACTTCTTTATGTGTTCGATGTTGCTATCCCTTAGTACTCGAATGTCGTGCTCTTCGACATCTTGGCCTTGTTGAAACACACTGATGTAAGCGATCCTTTCCACTGCTTGGTGCACTTTCTCATGCCATATTTCCATATCCTTGCACATTTCATGTGCCATGAGGGTGTTTTCTTGGAAATCGACTATCCCTGCAATGAAAAGGTGTCACTCATTCATGAATTTACTATAGGCATTCTAGAATTCACTTCTCAAGAACATTGTGGCCTATGTGGACTCCTGATAATATATTTACAAATGGAATAGATTCTCCAACTCCTTCAGCACAACGGCCAACTCCTCTTCATCCTTCCTTGCTCTATATAGGGTGGAATCTGTGATTTCCATGCCTGCACCGATAAGCTCAGGCATACTTTGTGCTAATCAATTTTTCCTCTATGGAGATGAGGATGGAGCTATCCAAAGTAAGACTCCTCTTCTTGGTGGTTCTCTTCATGATGGATTTCCTCTTTGGGTCATAGGCGATGGCTTCTATATCAATGACCTCATCCACAAGTTCAGGAATTTACTGCTCTCCCCAGGTAGGCGTGTTTCCCAGGCTTCTGATCGTGTAAATTTGTTCAAGGTTGGGTTGTTGAACCTCTTCTGTGTGTTCCAAAATTTTAGCCTCTGGTTGTTTCTCATTGGGAGGTAGAGTATCGACCGAAATTGATGCATCAGGAGTAGGCTCGGTACTTACCTGATAATCAACTGTTGAGATGTCGATTTCTTGCTATGGAATTTCTTCTTCTTGCTCGCCCGATCCTAGCTCATCCTTCAGGCTTTCCACTTAGGTCTCTAGTGCATCGAGTAACTCAATGTCTAAGACCCTCTCGACCTCCTGGTCACTCTATGGAAGGCTTTGAATTTGATCATCGACAGCTGGGGAAGATGTTTTCTCGGGTTCCTTTTCCTCTATGATCTGTACCAGATTCACCAGGGAAACCTTCGAGCTCTCCTCATCATCATAGATCATTATTAAGTTGTGTAGGGGATATGGTTCACTTTCTCTCCCTGGCGTCCTTTCTATCTCATGATGAGATGAAACCCCCCTGGTGATCCAACCTGTGGTGTTGAAACTTTAGGGTTATCTGACCCTCTGGCTTCTCCAATTTGTATGGGCTCTAGGCTGCTTGGTCCTTCCTGACTTTCTATTGGGTTGTCAACATGAATCCTTGTCATCTCTATGAGGTCTAGATCATTCTACAATTGATCAATTACTCTTTGTGTCTATTCCATTAGGATCAACCCCCTTGCCTTTTCCTCTACTGTCAAAGATAATCCCCTGTTATGCACCTCTATTACCTCTATCGTTATGATTTATTCCCTGGCTCTGAGGGCCTCTTGAGCTGACTTATGTATTATTTCCAAATTTTCATCCATGCTTATGTCCTTGAACCTGGTCATTTTTGGATCGTCCATCCTTTGCACCACCTCTTCCCAGTCCTGGGCATTTTCTGTGAAGACTTTGTCTTCAAACTTATCGTGAGCATACGACCAATAGGACGACACCTATGAAGCGTGTTGCAGGACCAGGCCCTTTGGATTGTACTTGTGGAATCATCCTGTCGACAATCTGAAATCGAGTTGGCTCAACTCTCCTTGTTTGGCTTGAGTGGTATCCTTTACCAAATAGAACCCTACATGGAAACCGTAGGGTATGAAAGCTTGTTTCTTGTCTATGACCAGGGTGGCATTGTAGCCTTGCAAGATGGTCTAATAACATATATATCCTATGATGAGAAGGTATGGGCCATGATCTGGTAGGATATGCGGTCCTATGGTGGCCCCAAACACCTTGATGTAGGTGGCGCGCTCGTGAAAATACCAATGGCCTACCCTGAATATCATTTTCTTCATTGTCGTTGATAGCCTTGGGCATTCGTTCTTAAAAAGAATGAAATAAATTCAGGCAATGAATTCATCGCAGATGAGGGATTAATATTTCTTATCTTTGTTTTCCTATAGCACGCTGAAGTAGACATGGACCGGGAGCTCTGCAGCATGCCATCTTAGATTCATGTTGGAGAAGATGTTCCTAGCGTACATTACATCGAGAAGGTATGAATCCATGTAAAAAGTTGGTGCTTCCCCTTCTGTCGGCGTCTGAGCATGATGCACACAAATGCTTAGTTTCTTGGAGATTATTTCTCCCCAGTTGATGCTACACCCGACGATCGCAACTTTGTATGCCAAAGGCATCCATGCCTCTAAAAACTTGGAGAAATATTTCTCTCTGTATAACCAACAATTGAGATCCATCAAATAGATGTATGAATCCCTCAAGTTAATCGTCCCATACCAGCCAATGCTTAGGTTGGTAAACTTCTTGTCCTCCCTCCACCATGAGGCCATCACCTGGTTGGTGTCATGGTGTTCATAAACTTCACCATGAAGTCTGTGTTTAGCCACTCCTCTAGGTCTCTGAGTTTGTAATATTTCTAAACTTCTACCGGGAGGAAAACTCTGACACACCCGCCATTGTCATCATTGATTAAAAATTTATGTGTGTCTGTGTGGTCCATGAGCCACTTAAGGACCTCTATGTAGGGGAAAATGGGGTTCTGTTTGCCACCATGTGTATATACGACGGTCAAAATGTTCAGGAACGCCTAGTCATCGAGCACCCTTACGTCTGGATCACTGTGTGGGACATATTATGGGTATTCTTCTCGTCTAATCCTATTAAATAGATCCCCCCACTGTGGGAGTGCCATCTTGGATGAAAAATTTCTTCGTTGTTGTCTTGATAAAAGGCTCTAGCCTAGGGACGTACTCCAATTGCCTTGCAATCCTTGGAAAAGAGCCTTTGCTTGTCTTTGGTTCTTTTAGCTTTGGTGATCTCGGTGAGCATCTAGTGGTTGGATTTCTCGCCAACATTGTTCCTTCAACTTAAGAATAATTTCAGAGACTGTGTAAAAATCGGATAAACCCATATAAATTATAGCCATGTAAAATTGATTGACTCAGATACATACCTTTGAAGCTTGTTAAAACCTGGTTATTTTGATAATCGCAGGGCCGATATAGCCTTCGTGTTGCTCGTCTTTCTCCTTCTGATGCTATGGAATTATCTTACGCGTAGAATGATTTCGTTCACAACATCTCAAGATATTTTAAACAAGAAAGATCTCACCGTGTTGCATCGGCCATTCAATTCAGGTTATGAGTGATTTTTCAATAAATCTTCCTCTGAATCTCTAGAACTTAAATTCAACGTGGGTTGACGGCGAAGGCGCAGGTGTTGATTTGGTATATCGGTGATTTTAAATGGTTGTTTTGATTGGCGCATGAGGTATAAACTAATGCAAGATTGGGTATTAATTATCTCTTTAAATGCTCAAAATTCGATCATATCTAATGCTAAAACATCTCATCATGTCTCTCTTTCAGTGGGTGGATCGGGGATGGGGTTTGTGCTATGAACGTTTTCGTTGATATCCTCCTGCAAAAACCTTCGATGCTGATGGATCTTGCCATACAATTCTGATGCAAAAAAGATGAATCAGAGGTGTGACTTGGACCTAAGGAACCAAGAATGACTTGGGATAGAACTAGATCGTACGACCCTCTTACCTGGTAAATACATGTGGCGTTGGATACTAGTGAATTAATTCTCTAGTATTAATCAGAGTCAGGAATTTCCTTAAGTTATTCGTTCTAAAACAAACCTTATCTTTTCTAAGCCGAAAAAGTGTCTAGGATCAGCGATCGACGATAAACATATCAAAGCGCTTTCGGATCGGCTCCCTTGAAAAAATGTTTGATGTCAAAAACGCATCGGGGATCGACGATTGGGGATAATTTTTATTGTGGTCAAAATGTTTGTTGTGATCCTTTTGGGTTTCCCCCGATTCTGATAAAGCACTTCGGGCATCGACTATCGGCGATATATTTTTTTTCTTCGTTAATGTCCGTCCTCCCCATCTTTTACTGATGTCGAAGGGGAATCAGCGATTGATGATATATTTATGCGAAAAACTTAACGCAAACCAAAAATTCCTTCTTCCAATTCTGATGGAGATCGACACTCGATGACTATGGTTTTCCGAGTGGTTATTTTTTCTTCTTTGAATTCCTTCTGATGCCGAACCTCAACGCATTGAGTGAAGTGTTTGTCTATCGATTCTTTATTCAAGTGTTAGGGTCTTTTTAGTCGTGGGGTTTCATAAGTTCAAGAAAAACTAAATACGTGATGAGATTCATGAAAATAAGAAAAGACAAAACATTTCCCAAAATGAAATCAAATCAGACACTGCAAAGGATCAAGTGGTACCCAAAAAGTAAAAAAAATGATAAAGGATTTTTAGGGTGTGTTGAGTGCTCAACAAGACCCCATAATTTTGTCCCACCACTTTCTTTAAACATGAAACATGGAACACCGGATGGGTTATGGAAGTAGATGGAAGGGAAAATTTGTAGGCCACTGAACCAATACGCTTTATGATCCTATAGGGGCCCTAAAACCTGGGTACCAACCTGTGATGTCCCTGGGCTTTGAGAGATGTTTGTTTGTTAGGTTGGAGTATGAGAAACACCTAATCACCTTCCTAAAAATCCTATTCTGAACGATGTTGGTCCTCTTGTTCCTTCATGTGATTTTGATCCATGTGGAGGTTATCCTTCAGAGCCACAAGGGTGGTTGTTCTACCTTGCAACATGTTATCAATAGATTAGACCTTTAATGTGCCTGGAAGATATGTAGTGACTGTAGGTGGTCGTTATCCATACATTTCTTCATATGGGGTCATTTTAGTGGTCATATGATATGAATTATTGTACCACCATTCTACCAAGGGAATCCATTGCACCCATTGGTGTTGTTTTTTAGAAGAAAAACATCGCAAGTAGGTTTCCAAACATTTTTTGAGCACTTTGATTTGGTTGTCGGACTGGTGGTGATAGGAAGTGATCATGTTCATTTGGGTTCCCTGCAATTTAAACAACTCTTTCCAAAATGTGTTGGTGAAATTCGGGTCAAGATCAGACACAATAGAGGTGGGCATTCCATGCATCTTGAAAATATGATCAAGGAAAACTTGTGCTACTAGTGTTGCTCTGAAAGGGTGGGTTAATGAAAAAAAAGGAGCATACTTGGAGAGGCGATCAACCACCACCATGATGATTGACGTGTTCTCGAATTTAGGGAGGCCGGCTATAAAGTCCATGGAGATGTATTTCCACATAGAAGTTGGAATGGGTAGTGGTTGCATAGCTCCTAGAGACTTGATGGTTTCACCTTTATTGTGTTGGAAAACCTCACATTCAGTGACAAAGAGAAGGATTTCCTTCTTCCTGCCTTCCTAGAAAAAATAACAACGGGCACAAGCATAGGACTTTTGGAAGACAGAGTGGCCCTCAATAGCATATGAGTGAAACTCATTTAAGAGCCTTGGATTAAGGCCTGAAGATGGAAACAAAACCATGTGATCCATATACCTGAGAATGTTGTCTTTATAGGTGTAGTGGAGGGGAGGATTAGGGTCCTCTTGAATTCCATGAGTTATCTTTGACATAGTATGGTTTCTTAGCCACTCTTGTCATACTTCCTCAATCCAATCTAGAATAGGTAAGGATAAGGAAAAGAGGGAGTCATCCTCCTCATGTTTCATGACAAGGCATCCACCACTATATTGTCTTTTCCCTTTTAATATATGATTTGATAATCATAACCCAACATTTTGGTCAACCACTTGTTCTATTATGGGGAGGATAATCATTTCTCTAAAAACTAATTTAGACTATGGGGATCTATTTTGATATGAAAACGGTCTCCCAAAATATATGGTCACCATGTGTGCAATGCATGGAGAATGGCCATCATTTCTTTTTCATACGTAGATATGCCAAAATTATGGCCACTCAATGCCTAGCTAGTAAATGCCAAAGGTCGACCATCTTTTGTGAGAATTGCACTAATACCAGTGTTAGAAGCATCCGATTCACCATAAAAAAAAATTTGAAGTGAAGAGATGCTAAGACTAGAGTTGTGCACATGGCCCACTTTAAATATGTGAAGGCTTGCTTGATGACAAGTGTCCAATGAAATGTATTCTTCTTAAGAAGGTCGGTCAAGGGCTTAAAATTTTTTCCATAATGGTGTACAAAATTCATGTAATATCCCGTGAGACCGAGGAAACACCGAAGGAACTTTAAGGTCATGAGTAGTGGCCAATCCTTCATAGATCTTATGTTTTTGGAGTCCATTCTTACCCTATCTCATCCCACAATGTGTCCCAAGTATTCCACTTCATTGGCCCCAAAGGAACATTTGGTCTTTTTGAAAAAACATTGGTTTTCCTATAACAAGAGAAGGACTTTGTCCACATGGAGAAGGTGGGCATCCCAAGTGCAATTGTAAATGAGGATGTCATAAAAGAAAACCAGGAAAAACTTTTGAAGGTAAGGTTTCATTATTTTATTCATGAGACTTTGGAAAGTGGATGGGGCATTGCAAAGGCCAAAAGGCATGACCAAGAATTCATAATGTCCTTCATGAGTTCTAAAAGTAGTCTTCAGAATATCTACCTCCTTCATCCATATATGGTGAATTCCTGAGAGAAGGTCTAATATTGTAAAGAAACATGCACCATGGAGTTAATCCAATAGATCATCAATGATAGGAATGGGAAACTTATTCTTGATGGTCAATTTATTCAGGGCACAAAAATCTGGACACATGCACTGAGCACCTTATTTATTTAAGACCATCACCACTAGGGAAGAATATGGGATGGTACTTGGGAGAATTACCCCCGCCTCCAGTAAGTCTTATCGTATTTTTCTATTTCATTTTTTTGAGAAAATGGATACATATAGGGGCATACATTGGGGGGTTGATTTCCTGAAATGAGAGGGATGTTATGATCATACTCACCCCTAGAGGGAGGCAAGTCTATTGGAACCTCAAATACCCTAGGGTACTTGTCAAATATTAGTTGCAGACTAGGAGAGACTTCAGAAGAGGCCTAATTGGTGACTTGGATAGCATTAAATTGAGAAATCACACTAGGGTGTCCTTTCTTCAACAATTTTTCCATCTTGTGAGAGATGATGATTTCAGGGGAACCGACTTGGAGGCCTCGAAGGGTATATGGGTGAGACACTTGGGTGAAGCTCATATATAAATATTGGTAGTCCATTTTAATCGGTCCCAGGGTGCGAAGCCATTCCACACCCAATACATTAACACAACCACCCATAGAAATAGAGAACATGTGAGTTTTCATATGATAATCACCCTTTTGGAGTTTGACATTCTAACAATGGCCCCCACACTTCATCGTACCACCATTAGAAATGAGGATTTGAAAATTACAAGATGGGCGAAAAAAGAAATGGAGCTCCTCAACGAGCGTACAATGAATAAAATTATGGGTGCTACCACTATCAATCAACACCACGAGTGACCTATGTTTGATGTATCCCTTGATCTTCAATGTCTGTGGGGGCGACATACCTGAGAGGGCATGAAGAGATATGACAGGTTTCACTCATTCCACAGGGGTTGCAACTAAATCTTCTAGGTGGACACTTGTTTGGGCATCCTCTTATTCAGGATCCTCATATGATGGTATGTATTCAGAGGAAGTGGAAGTTGATGCATCAATATGGAAGAACTTTTGTTCACGATATTTATGGCCCTACGAATACTTGTCATCGCAGTAATAGAAAAGTCCTCTCTTGTGACGTTCCTCCATTTCTGTTTGAGATACCTTTTAGACTTTTAATGTTTGTGTCAGAACTAAGGTATCCCTTGGGTGAGGACAATTTGGAAATGCAGTACATAGGGGTTTGTCCTGAATAATGATCTTTGCTTCCTTGTCTAATTGGCACGCCTGCAACCAAGTGACGGAATGATGCATGCAAACATGAGCCTTAATGGCATTCTTTAAGCCACTGATAAAAAAATCAAGATAGAACTCACCCGATAAGCCCTCAGTGCGGATGGCCAACCATTCAAATGATATGATGAAGTCATTCATAGATATTATTTGTTTGAGATTGGTGAGTTGGCACCAAAAAAGGGACTCCCTATCCAAATAGGCAAAAACCACTTTGGTGAACATGGTCAAAGTGGATAAGCCTGGATAACATTTTTTATGCCATTTCCACTGTTTCCATCTTTCTTGATCCAAGTACAGAACCCTCACATGGAATTTGGTCTCATCATCCCTAATATCATGGAGGGAGAAGTAATGTTCCATTTGTGAAACCCATCCTATCGCGTCACATCCATCAAATTTATGCATCTCAATTTTGGGCACCTTATTCCAAGAATTTGGAGGACCCCAATGAGAATGGGAAGAATGAGGATGCTCAGAATGGGAAGAGTGAAGATCCTTAGAGTGGGACTCAGTGTGCTTCCCCTTTATTAGTTATGTCAATGTGTTGAAATTTTCGTTGAGGGACTCCTAGAATTCTTGGCAGAGGGAGGTTACAATCACTTTTAGTGAGGTGACTCAATTGTCCAAGTCTTCCATGATCTAAGCAAGGGTCTAAGTAGGGGACGTGGGGAAAAGTTGGGGTGAGTGTACAACCTATTATAAGGAGGTTGGTGGGATAGGGATCAATAGGGGGGTGGGAAAGGGGTCATGCCATATAAAAATAGGGTTAAAAATGATAGTTACCATTGCGATCAAGATGAAGAGAGGAATCCAATGGGATAGTTCTCAAATATGGGGGTGAGAAATGGGTCGGGCCAAATACAAATAAGGTTAAAAATGATAGGTACCAATGCGATCAGGATGAAGAGAGGAATATAGTGGGATTGGTATCAAATAAGGGTGCATGTGGCCCCAACTTTTTTGTTTAGCTCTGTGGAGTTACACTCTGATCTGAAGATTATTGTATTGTTAAAAGGCCCAAATTCTTCAGAAGAAAAATGTGTAGTAATTTCACAACTAGAATGCAGGAGGTAAATTTGCATGACAATAGATCTTATATGTTATGTTTCAATTTTTGTTCCAAGGGTTAGGGTATTCAAGGTTTCTATAGACAAGGGTTTTCCCTGTGCTATAACTTTATGATATACATGTGGGGTCCAACAATAGTCCTTGGCCCAATATCTCAAGGAACCGACTAAGTAGGCTAGGTTGTGCCCTTAGCCATACTATCTGACTATCCAAGTACGAGATAGTATATTCCCTAGTTTTGTTCTCAATGACACTATAGCAGTCAGGAAACTAATTGGTGTATCTATAGAGGGATTCATGATATATAGTTCAATCTGTATATAGGTGCTATCTGATGCGCTTCCACTCAAAGGGGTACCAAGAGGGGTTACGAGGGTGGCCAACAATGTGCTCTTAAATACCACTTGTATTTCTTGGATGTGTGGTTCCCTGACCGTGGATTTATGCACTGAATGACAAATATTTATAGCTTTAAGACACCAAAATATGTCTCTACCCTGAAAAAAATAACCCACAATTTTCTGCCAAGGAAAGTGCTCATATAGCACTTGTAAGGGACCCGATCTATTATAATAGCAAAAACATAAATATTGCAAAGAATACAAACGGAACAACACAATAGATGAAACCACAACACCAAAATAATACCTTTATTGATAGGAAACACTGTTCACTTGCCTCTTTGAGGGGGAAACCTCTAGCAGAGCATCGCTCTATCCAATAATTCTCAAGACAAGCTATCCAATACCTCCTACTCTTATTTATACTAATTCTATCATCTAAGGAAACCTCTAGAGGAAGATATTTCTAGAAGCAGAAGATTCTATTATGTCTTCTTACATTGACTTAATCTCCTTTATTTAATAGGCCTTATTAACTAATGTTAGCCTTTATTACGTAGAAAATATATCATACAAACTAACGACTCATGACGAGGGGTTAGGATCGGATCCTAACAGATACTTCCACAATAGCCCTACGTGGATTGTAAGGGCTCCACACAAATACCAAGCCCCTTTCATTAGGGAGTTGTTTCAAAACTCATTTGCCCATAGAATCCCAAAGAACCTGGGGCTACATTGATCGCTCTATTATCCATTTCATCTGATTCTTTATTGTTTTCTTAGAGGATGTGAAAGAACTGAATAGATAAATTGGACAAAGAAAGTTGGATCCTCTCTATAAGGCTATTCAAACTAACTTCATTGGGATCAATTCCAATAACAAAATATCGGATCGTGTTTTTGGAATCTCCCACAATATTCATATGCGATATTTGTTTCTTCTTTGCCATTTGCACCCCCTTATAGACTGCATAGGCTTCCACTTTGTTATTTGAAGTAGAACCTAGATTCCAATAGAAATCCAATTCTCGATTCCCTTAAAGACCATATAGCATCCTCACTCACACCTACCTCCCTTGATTAATGTTTTAACGTATTAATATTTTAATAACGAATTGATATATTAATTAATTAATACATTACAATATACATTAATGTATTAATGTAATCTATTAATATTTTATTTTATATATTACATTAATATATTAATTATCTTTAGATTAATTAATACTTTAATATTTTAATTTATACATTAATACTGTAAATTAATTAATACATAATTATGTATTAATATAATGGTATATTATTATTTTCCCCATAAGTGGGTCTTCATCTAGCACAACCACTTTTTACTAAAAATTGGTTGATATAAGTTGATTGGGTTTGAAGCTTGAGGTCCTGGTTCTTTTGGGTTCAACACTTGCTCTACTATCAGATTCTTCGCTTGGACCGAAGGGAGTGTTGAGGTTTGCCTGCTTCTGCAACGATATTTTCTAGTGCTGGCTCCCTCCCCGGTTTATTTCAGTATTGATCCATTATCGTTCGATGGTTCATTTCGGCATCACTTCTACCAACGTTCATTGTGATTTGAAACACTAAACAGGGTCTGGTTTAGTTACAAAGGGAAAAAACATCTCTTGCAATGGTTGATTTGTCTTTTGTTTAATGGTAATCCTAAGTCCTGTCAACATCATTTCATGGTAATCCTAAGTCATGTCAACATCATTTCAACCAGTAGTTTTCATTTCACAGTCGGCAAAGCCCGATATCATATATTCATTTCAATACTAAGAAGTCTTCGGTGATAAAGCTATGCCATGTTCCCATAGAAAGAATGCAGGTAAAAGAAAGTAGCGGTAGGATCTCCATGAATTAAGGGAACAAATTCTTATTGTATCGAAATTTAAAAGCATTTGTCATTTAATAACATAGTTTATTGATTGTTTGTTTTAAAAATCCCAATTAATATAAATTTTTTTCACATAAAATTTTTATTGGATAAATAACATAATTAATATTTCAATTAAAAGGTGTTTGGATAAAACAACAAAGTTCATTGGTTATAGTGGTATGAATTTTCGTGGCTTTGAAATAAAGTAAAAATAAATTTTGTTAAGTTCAGAATATTATTTTGGCAATCTCTCTGAAATATGATTGTGATGGGATCATAATGATAGAATATATATTTTATTAAAATTCGGAAAAAAAAAAATTGAAGCATATTATTAAAATTGAGATTTTTCAAGTTTGAGTAGCTTTCAATATTTTATTAAATGTGAAATATTTGGTATTCCAAATTTATAGGAATTTCATTAATTATTGTTATATTAAGGAATTGTAAAATTATTATGTCAAAGCTTAAAAAATGATGGATGTCATATTTCTTGAAATAGATGTTATGTTCGTTTATTAAAATAAGAAAAAAATGATTGATAAATGTATAACATGTTAGATTATATTAAAATAAAAGATGTTTACAAATATAAATAATTAAATATGAAAAGAAAGGAGTTATGCTCCTTTGTGTATGGGTGACTTTATCCCACAACAAAGTGATTGAAGGTTTGACCAATGGTGTGTGGCCAAGTGTAAATGAAAAATGTGGTATAATGAAAGTGTTATAACCCAAGTGACCTCATAATAGCTTAGATATGTCAATCACCATTTCATCTTTCTTGGATCGGGTGGAAAACACAATAGAGAGGACCTCTCCCACATGGTTGAGAAAGGCCATGATGAATATCACCTTCTAGCCCCTTTAATAGAGTGTAAATTCTACTGCGTTGATACTAAATGTTTTATGGTTGCAATGGTTAAATTGAATGGCGGTTTTGTGAATGATGAGGGTGAAGTAATGGATAGGGTTTCCATTATGGATGAATTGGAAAGGGATTTCTCATAGTGTATACTGGTGTTGGATAGGAAAACCAGACAACAGAGGTTACAACCATGACTATCTCCAAATTTCACAGAATTGATCTCATTTCAGGCATCTAGGGGGAAGTGTTTTATCCCATGGTCAATAATTATCTTCATGTTCTTATAGTATAGGCTTCATTTTGTTTTCTCATTGTCAATGTGTTAAGGGTTGGGTTGGTGAATCATTTGAGTTTACTAGGTGACAAGAGTCGTTTCTCGAAAGAAAACACCATTGCCTCGCTATCTCAAATTTAGTTTTTTCACCTTCTCTCATATTATAGAGCCCCTTGTTTCATGTTGCTTTTTTTTCTGGTCCTTTTCTTTACCTTAAATTCCTTCAATAGTTTAAATGTTTGGCCTCTCTTGAATATGGGGTTTTCTCTATTTGAGGTTGTTACAATCTCTTCCATGTGGTTGGGGAAGGGTCAATATTGAAAGGGTTAAGTGGGGTGGTCAAAGGAAGAAGGAAAAACCATTCCCTTGTTCTCAAAATCATGTTCTCTTTTTAGATATTATATCCTCTTCCATTGTTAGCTCTTCCTTGCCATAGGTTTTTGGTGTAGTTTTCTACTTTGTTTCTATTGTGGGTGATGTTCCCTCGATACACCTTTATATTTGGTGGTTTCTCATCATTCATTGGTCCCATTATATCTTCAATCATGAAACCTAATAGCCATGATACTGACCCTCTCACATTAGGAGGAATACTTACAAAAGTATTCCCTTGCCTCCTAAACCCTCCCCGCACTTTAGGATTCCCAAGTACCTATAAGGGCTCAGTTGGATTTTATGAGGGTTGCCTCATACGTCCAACTGTGGTTTCCTAAGGATACTTAAAGGGAGATTGATGACATGAAAAATAAAGTTAAAGGGTAGATACAATAACTCACAAAGGAGAAAATAGAGACATATTTCTAAGACTAGATTCCTTATTCTGGCTATTCTGATTACTAGGAACATAAAAAATTTCAAACTCATGGAATTACATTGGATGAATGAATCATGTCATGGACCAGAAATTTGATGCTCTTTGCCAAGAAATATTCAATACTGAAATTAATATTAACACTCTTGCATGTTTTTAGGGCACTCCCAGGGAGAACATATACCTATGTCGAGCATATTAGGCAACCTCCTCCAACCCTATCTTGGTGGATGAGGATCCATTGGAGTAGAACCACAGGGAAGGTAGGAGGATGGGCCTTCTGCATAATTTCTCATGTTTATTTTTGTTTCTACAAAGGGGAAGCATTAGCTACCCTCTACATCACTATTTTTGTTGTTGTTGTTGTTGTTGTTGATAGTAGGATATAAAGGTGATCATTAAGAAAATTATATATTTGAGCATGATGGAAACAATGATATACTATCACTCCTATGGTCCTAATTTCCCAGGTAGAAATCCATAGGGAGTGTTGAGTAGGGAAAACTTTAAGGATGTGATATTTATTCTAAAGTGTATATATTGATGTGAATAATGTAGTTAATGTCCATTATAAAGTAGGAAATTCATTCAATTTTTTCATGGCAAAGTATATCAACATTGTAAATAATTTCTTATGGGTAAATATAATTAAGAAAACTATCTAGTTTACACACACACTTAATATTTTTTGGGAAAATATGAACTCACACAATTTTTCTTAGTAGTATATTTCCCTTTATACTAGATAAATTTAGATTTGAGTGGGGAAAATATTCCCATTCTCATTTTTTTTATATTTCTCTTTAATGTGAAGAGGAATTAATTTGGTGTAGATTCCATGATTAAGGGGTGGGAATTTCAACAAATTTCTCTAAAACTTACATCTAGTCTCTTATGTTTGCTAACATAATAAACCATGAGAGATTACAAGATGGGAGAATAATTTATAAAAAGTCTAATTGTTATCACATAATCAATGATAACTATATTTGAAGAATCTCAATAATTTGAAATTAATTGATACAACAATGATTGAAGGGTTTCTAAAGTTCACATCAATGTACTTTAAGAGTAATCTACAAATCATTTATAATCCACCAAATTGACCCTTAAGCATATTAAACAATTACCTATAAATACCATAAAAATATCACTAAAACACATGTACAAAAGATAAAAAATGAGATATTTTAAATATGCTTGGATATTAATTAAAACACCTAAGAAAAATAGGTAAAACAAAAATTTTATAAATTTTACACTTTCAATATTAAATTACATGTTTATGTGTTTGAACTATGAATATTTATTTGATGTCAATTGCTACACATAAAGAAGCATGTTATTTTATAAACTTGGTCATTCATTAACTCTATTTGTGTGTGTGTGTGTGTGTGTTTCTTGTGATAATGATGGTCAATTTCTACTCGGCCAAATTTGGTTTATTGAACCTTAATAAAGGTAACGAATCAATAGATTTGTTTTTAAATTTTACTTGAAGGTAGGTATTGTAACAAATATTTTGAAATTGTGATTTAATGTGTGCATATTAATGACATTTGACAAATTCTTTTGAAAAATATTTCTCCCTTCATCTAGCATGAAAATGGCATGGCAAAAATGGTTTTTGAAAGGAATTGAAATCTCCAAATTCAATCCTTTTGACTTCACTATTTCACCCAAATAGTTCCATTTTGAATGAGATGGATCAAATCTTTTCACTCATAACTTAGTCCATATTGTTTGGATAATTTAAAAAATAAAGTAAATGCATTTTATTTCAATAGACTTCGATAAAAAACTTGAATCCTTCTCACATTAGTTAATATATATGATTAAACATTATCATTAATAAGTGTAAACACTTATACCTTAATGTTAGTTTGTAAATGTTTTTAATTGTAAAAATCTAAACCCTATTTTTCTTTCATTCAAAATCAAAATCCTTAAAAATTCATATACAAATTCAAAGAGTAATTAAATATAATAATAGGAAATGCATTAAGATAATTGACAAATATTACAAAGACAAAAATATTTAGGAAAAAATATTTGCAATCTTTGAAATTATAATTAAACAAAATATTAAAGAAAATGAATGGATTCATAATCAATTTTTTTTTAAGATTTAATAGCTAAAAGTTGATTTTATCATCAATATATTCAATAAATTTGTTAACAACATCATACAAAAAATAACTACAAATCAAGACACCAAACCACTACAATTTTTGGTAGTACTAAAAATCTCAACTTTAGGCTCTTTATTATGCTCACAAACAATTTTTCGAGTTCACTATGAAAGATATTATAAAAACTACACAACTACAATATCAACATTATCATTGTTTCTATCTTTCATGAAATTCCCATTACGCTTGTCCCGTATATGATAGATTTAATGATTATGTGTGTTCCAACACATTTTTTAATTCAGAAAAAACTAATAAAGATATTCATAGTTGGATCTTAACAATAAAATCAAAGAAAATTTTGGCAAAATTTGAAAACATTGTTAAGTAATAGAAACATCCATAGTTGGATATTAACAATGATGATGATGATGATTAACATCCACTAAGACCGAATTAGTCTATCGGGCCTTAAGAGGGTAAGGGATTACTTGCAATTATTTAGAATTTTGTTTCTATGCTTGAAAAGAATTAAGAGAAGCTTTCCAACACCACCATAGTTTTATTGAGTTAAAAGGTTAGGAAGGTTGATACTACAACAAATATTTTGAAATTAAGATCTAATATGGGTATAGGCTAGACAATATAAGAGAAAGTGCTTTTCATCTTCAACCTTCTTAGTGTCACAAAGTTGACACACTCTTTCATCCCATGGAGTTTTAGGAATTGATCAACACCTAGTTTCACTATGGCGCTCATGAGAATTTGTTTTTATCTTAAGAGAAATGCTTATTTTTTTCTTTACACTTGTCGAAACAAAGAGATAATTTTGATCTTCTAGATTACGGTTGATTACATCCTTATAATACCTTAATTTTATTTTTTCCTATAACTCTTTCTCACACCACCTTTTCTCTTTAAATTTTGATTTGATGATATTTTTAATAGTATCTTTATTCTACAAGTGGTGTCTTCCATGACCCCCCAATATCTTAGCCAAGATTGGGTATCTTTATGCTATCCTCGCTTGAGTAGATGGTGGTTATGAATAGATTTTGAAGCAATTTTAGGAAGCCTATTATCTTCCACGTTGTTTAACTTGTTCTTATGCATTAGGTATCTAGTCATAGCTAGTATCTTAATGGGGGAAAGGATTTCCTCTAAGTGGAGGATGGGATCAGGCATATTTCCTTTAATTTTGAGATTATAGTTTATAAAGTTATTTTATATTTTCTCTATATTTCTCCAAGATTCACGAGAGATACTACATCCCCAGACATCACATCCATAAAGAAGAACATGTGTAACAAGAGTCTCAAAGTGGAGTTTCTTCTTATCCCATATCCAAATAATGACCGATTTTCAATTGTTTTCAAGTCCATAATAAGCTTTCCATCCCCCAATAATCTTGTTCTCAATGCTATAATTCCAGTTAAGCTTGTTGTGAATATTGATTCCAAGATATCTGTATGAAGTCACTTCCTCCAAGTTGTTGTTTTCATATACAAAGGTATCATAAGTGATCTTATTTGATCAGGGGATCAAATTTTGCTCAATTTTCAAAGTGCTCAGAATGCGACGAAAATAGTTCCATTACGTCTGTCTCGTCTTCCTGATTCCGACGATATATTTACTTTCTCAAATGGAGTCCGTATGGAGAAGATACCATGATCTGTTCACCAAGGCAAACAGGCAAAAATTTTAGATGCTGATTGTACCTGTCCATACAGTCCGTACAGTCTGTATGATGATGTGGTAGTGTCGTACCGTTCATACGATGATGTGTCAGGTGGATGACATGGCACGCTTTCACTGGTTGCTGGTTGTCGAATCGGTGGATGACATGTGTCATTGGCGGTCAATGATGTGAGGACACGTGGACCAATCCATTGGCGCCACGTGTCACTCGTTGACTGGTTTATATGGTTATGTAAAACTAATGGAGGCCGCAGGGTTCAACCCCCGGAACTCCCACACTTCATAAGTTTTTGCAAACCTCCACCGACCATTGCACCGCCATGTGTTTCTTAACATGGATATGTATTTGATTTTATTTAAAATTACATTATAGTATATATGGTGGGGGGTCAGTCGGGGCTTGGCCCCAGCCCACGGTCATTTGATTCACATATGACCCAACACATATATTATAGCCCGAACGATTGGCGCACGAATTGTATTGTATTTTATATATAATATATATACCATTGCGCGCGGGGGTTTGAACCATAGCCCGACCATTATGTATATACGCGCGGTTGTTTGGTCCGTGGGGTTTGGATAGCCCACGATTTTTACATTTTCATATCCCACAACCGGAGTGGGAGTTACACGGTTATAATGGGTTAACCACCTTTTTAATTCGCGGGAGGTCACATGGTCATACCCCCAGGTGCCGAGGCGGTTAGGGGCTGGCGTGCCCTTAACCGTTCTACGGTTTGCATCGTTGGCGCGGTTGTGCCCGGTGCTGGGTTTTTGCACTTAAAAGAGCGTGTGAGCCAAGTTCATTCAAGGAGGGTTTGAATTGTAGAACCAGAGACAACAAGCTTGAAGAGGGAGACTTCCAGGAGGCCTAACTTCTTCATTTTTTGACCGATTGAGGTGCCGAAAGAGCCCAGACAGGGGTTTTGGGACGCTGGGAAGCCATTGGAGTAGTCAGTTTCTCAGTTTAAGCATTGTAAGACATGTTTTTGATCACTTTTTGAGAAATTAATAATAATGATCCATTTGAAGTTGGACCAGGAGATGTAGCCCATAAGAGGGGTGAACTCCTTTATCAATTGTTGTGAATATGTGTTTATGTTCAATGTTTATGCTGATGTCTATGTATAATATGCATAAGTAATCCTTTATTTTATGTGTTGCAAACTGATCCTATTGCTTTAAACACATAACATTCACTTGCAATAAGTTTTCAAGTTTTTCAAGTCTTCTTCATTTTTAGATCAAGTTGGTATCAGAGCACTGGTTTTGAAGACTTGATTGTTTGCAAGTTTTGTTTATGATGCTCACAAGGTTGAAACTCACAAGAGGAGAAGTTCAACTTGTGGATCCAAGTTCTAATCCGACAAGGAGGAAGCAACTTCATTCACCGCAAGTTTCAGAGAGACATTCACCAAGCATGGCTCATGTAGAAGATCATGAACGTGTTCCGGCTGAAGAGGAAGATTTCAGGAAGACTATCATACAGTTGAGAGATATGATGAAGGTCATGATGGAACAAAACATGATGTCACAGGGTGAAAGCTCCAACCCTTCAATGCATAAGGGAGGTGGTGGTGACAAGACTCCAGGCGGAAATGGAGGGAATGGTGCTTCTCCACCACCCTCTCCTCCTCCTTCATCTTCTTCTTCTTCTTCTTCTACCAGTTCGAAAAATCTTCCGAATGGGCATGGTAAAACTCCTTCACAAATTCCTTCATTAAAGCTTGATATAAATTTGATTTTACACTTTATAATGGAGAAGTTAACGCTGAAAAGTTAGATAACTAGATACGTAAAATTGAAGTCTATTCTAGAATACAAAAGATTTAAGATGATGAAACCGAAATTTAGTTAGCTTCATTAAGATTAGATGGTTCAACACTTATTTGGTGGGAATCTAAGACACAGGAAGAAATGAAAAAAAATGGAAAAATTTTGCTTTCTTGGAATGATTTCATTATAGAAATTAAAAAACAATTTTATCCATTGGCTTATAAACAAAAGGCAACCATGGAATGGAAGAATTTTAGACAAGCAAAAGGACATAATGTACAAAGTTTTACTGAGGAATCTAGGATAAGAGCTTTGGTTTTGGGAGTTGATTTGTCTTCACAACAAACATTGCTCAAATATATTGGTGCTTTTCATAGTTATTTGAGGCATACTATACTTATGTTTAATCCCACGAATCTAGATGAAGTTTGTGTACAGGCTACTCATTTGGAAGCAGGGGGAAGGAATGATACTCATGAGGGTTTCAAGAAGACATACAGCTAGGGAGACAAAGGGAAGAAGAAATTCAAAGGCAATGCCAGGAAGAATGTTGTTGTGAAGAAGGAAGGAGAAAAGTTCACATGTAAACATTGTTCAAAGGATGGCCATGATGAAGACCACTGTTGGAAGCTTCATCCTGAACGAATACCCAAAAAGTTTGGCAACAACAAAGGGAAGTCAAAGACTGTTGTGACTGCTTTGCAAGACTTGGGTTTGGATTCTGGTGATGAGACGAAGATCATAGTGATGAGTTACCAAGGTAATAACTATGTTGCTAGTACTAGCTCTTCAAGTAATGCTAATGTCTATGTAACTCAACAAGAGAAAACGAGAATTAAACTTTTTCACATAAGGGTTGTTTCAAAACATACTAAGATAGACACGTTATTTGATTCGGGGTCACAATCAAATCTTATTTCTGAAGAGACTGTTAAGAAACTTAATTTGGAAACAAGTCCACATCCTAAGCCATACCCTCTTGGTTGGATATGTGATAATGCTAAGTTACAAGTAACCAAGAAGTGTAAACTTAGGTTCGCTATAACTACCAATTTTGTTGATGAAGTAGAGCTTGATGTGATTCTGTTGGATATATGTGGCATTGTTTTGGGAAGTCCTTATTTGTATGATAGGAAGGCTATTTTCTATCGTCAGGAGAATAAGTATCATTTGTTTAAAGATGGGGTTGAGTATGTTGTCAGAGCTCACACTAAGAAGATGAATTTAGCAGTCATAAATGCAGGGAAAATGAAGAGGTTAGTTAATGCAAGTAAAAATTTTGTTCTCTTAATGATCAAAACTAAAAATGATGTTGAGAACAAAGCATTTCAAGGTTGTGATACTAAAATCAAATCTATTTGAAGTTGTTAATCAGTATGATGACATGTTTAAAGAACATAAGGGGTTGCCTCCAAAAAGAGGAATCCAACATGAAATTCAGTTACAACAAGATTGTCCACTTCCAAATATTGGTATGTATAGAATGTCAATTATGGAAAATGTTGAGATTAAAAAACAAATTTAGGAGTTGTTAGACAAAGGGGTAATTGTGCCAAGTTCTTCGCCATGTGGATCTCCAATTGTGTTAGTTCCAAATAAGGATGGGACATGGCGAATGTGTTTTGATTTCAGGGCTTTGAACATAATTATAGTTAAAAATCGTTATCCTCTTACACGAATTGATGATTTTCTTGATCAATTAAAAGATGCAAAATATTTCACTAAGTTAGATTTAAGGATTGGATATCATCAGATCAGGATTGCTGAGGGAGACACATGGAAGACAACTTTTAAGACTAAGCAAGGTCTGTTTGAATGGATGGTAATGTCGTTTGGACTTTGCAATGCACCTGCTACTTTCATGCGAGTTATGAATGATGTATTGAGGCCTTTTCTGGATGATTTTGTTATTGTCTACTTAGATGATATTTTGATTTTCAGTAAATCTCGT
>ML776855.1:375004-391637 GCA_009831015.1 Picea engelmannii | reverse complement strand
AGCACATCTTTTCATCCGCAGACAGATGGTCAGACAGAGGTGGTGAATCGTACAGTGGTACATCTTCTTCGTTCTTATTGCAGTAAGCATCCTAAGCTTTGGGATGAACATTTACACTACGTTCAGCATGCGTACAATCGAGCTAAGCGCTCTTCGACTCAAACATATCCATTTGAGGCATGTTTTGGATATTTTCCCAAGTCGCCTTTAGATTTTATCTTTGGGAAAGATATTGTTGTTGATGGGCAATATGATATTGATCAGGCAGAAAAGTTCATTGAACAAATTCAGTCGATACATCAGGTGGTGCAAGAGCAGTTGGAAAAGAGTCAGGCCAAGTACAAAATGAGACATGACAAGCATCGTGTTGATCATAGTTTCAAAGTTGGTGATGAAGTGTGGGTTTACATCAGCAAGGAGAGGCTTAAAGGAGAAGGTAAAAAGTTGAAACCGATTCGATATGGTCCTTTCAAAATTGTCGACAAGATTGGTAACAATGCTTTTCATTTAGATTTGCCTCCTTATATGCAGATGTATGCAGTTGTTAATGTTGAGAATTTGAAGTTGTATGAGCCTCCATTGATTGATGATCAAGGAGAGCATGTTCAGATTCTTTCCATAGATGATTTCTCTCCAGAGTATCTAACAAAAATGCAGGAAGACACCATCCTTGATAGGAGGATGCGAACTTCAAAGCGAGGAAATGTGGGGTATTTGCGAGTTGGTCTTAAAGGGACAAATCCAAGCAAGGCCAAATGGATTGAGGTTGGAAGGGTGAGGGAACTATACCCTCATCTTCACAAAGACTGAGATAGTCTTTTGGAGGTCCAAAAGCTTCCCAATGGGGAGGTGTGATCAGGGGATCAAATTTCTCAATTTTCAAAGTGCTCAGAATGCGACGAAAATAGTGCCATTGCGTCTGTCTCGTCTTCCTGATTTCGGCGGTATATTTACTTTCTCAAACGGAGTACGTATGGAGAAGATATCGCGATCTGTTCACCAATGCAAACAGGCAAAAATTTTATATGTTGACTGTACCTGTCCGTACAGTCCGTACAGTCCGTGGCAGGGCCATACCGTCTGTACGATGATGTGTCAGGTGGATGTCGTAGCACGATTTCATTGTTTGATGGTTGTCGAATCGGTGGATGACACGTGTCATTGGTGGTCAATGATCTGAGGATACGTGGCCCAATCCATTGGTGCCATGTGTCACTCATTGACTGGTTTATATGGTTATGTAAAACTAATGGAGGCTGCGGGGTTCGACCCCCGGACCTCCTACAGTTCATAAGTTTTCACAAACCTCCGCCGACCATTGCACCGCCATGTGTTTCTTAACATGGATATGTATTTGATTTTATTTAAAATTACATTATAGTATATATGGTGGGGGGTCGGGCTGGGGCTTGGCCCCAGCCCACGGTCGTTTCATTCACATATGACCCAACACATATATTATAGGCCGAACGATTGGCGCGTGAATTGTATTGTATTTTATATATAATATATATACCATTGCGCATGGGGGTTTGAACCATAGCCCGACCATTATGTATATACGTGCGGTTGTTTGGTGCGTGGGGTTTGGATAGCCCACGATTTTTACATTTGCATATGCCCACAACCGGAGCGGGAGTTACACGGTTATAACGGGTTAACCACCTTTTTAATTCGCGCGAGCTCACATGGTCATATGCCCAGGTGCCAAGGTGGTTAGGGGCTGGCGCGCCCTTAACCATTCTATGGTTTGCATCGTTGGCGTGGTTGCGCCCGGTGCTGGGATTTTGCGCTTAAAAGAGTGTGTGAGCCAGGTTCATTCAAGGAGGGTGCGAATTGTAGAACCAGAGACAACAAGCTTGAAGAGAGAGACTTCCAGGAGGCCTAACTTCTTCATTTTTTGACCGATTGAGGTGCCGAAAGAGCCGAGAGAGGGGTTTTGGGACGCTGGGAATCCATTGGAGTAGTCGGTTTTTCAGTTTGAGCATTGTAAGACATGTTTTTGAGCACTTTTTGAGCAATTAATAATAATGATCCATTGGAAGCTGGACCAGGAGATGTAGCCCATAAGAGGGGTGAACTCCTTTATCAATTGTTGTGCATATGTGTTTATGTTCAATGTTTATGATGTTGTCTATGTATAATATGCATAAGTAATCCTTTATTTTATGTGTTGCAAACTAATCCTATTGCTTTAAACACATAACATTCACTTGCAATACGTTTTCAAGTTTTTCAAGTCTTCTTCATTTTTAGATCATTATTGGATTTGATCTTGACCTTAGTCTTGTCAGTATTAATAGTCATACCCATATTGTAGCAAAAATCCTTGAGGATTCTTAGTTGGTTTTCAATATCGTGGGGATTCATTTCCATATGAACAATATCATTGGCATAAAGAAGAAGATTGATGACTATATCATTGACAGTAGGGTCGACACAACCTGCTTCTTCCAGACAATATTCTAACTTGTCAATGTATATGCCAAAAAGGGTAGGGGACAAGGGACAACCTTACTTGACTCCAATATTGCAGTTTATCTCTTTTGACCAACCATCATATTTCTTAAACTTGGAAATAACGTTCTCATACAACCTTATTTCAACAACCCTCAACGCGAAAGTCACTTTTATCTCTTCCAACCTATTCCAAAGGTTTTTCTTGGGAACTATGTCAAAAATTTTCTAAAGTCAACAAAAAATATTGGTATTAGTATTGTGAAACTCCTCTGCAATGATCCTAAAGGTAACAAGATGGTCCACAGTTAAATGATATCTCCTAAACCCGGCCCGGCCTTTATCTCTTTGATTGTGATTTTATAACCAAAGGCTAATATTTTTTTCCAAAATAATTCCATAAATCTTGGCTAAAATCAGGCGAATCATAATAGTCCTATAATTAAAGGGAATGTTTCTATCCCCATTTTTAAAAATAGGAACATTGAGGCTTTGCGTCCATGGTTTCGGGAAGCCTTGCTTGACTACTAAATTGAAGAGCTTGTGTATGTGATGGATGAGGATAGGCCCTCGGATTTTAAAATTTTTAGTTTGGTAGCCTTCAATGTCCTTAGCTTTCCCATTTGCAAGCCGCTTAACCCCGAACTCTATGTCATTCAAAGAAAAAAAATTATCCTTTGTAGGGACAATAGGAATGGTGTCCATGGAATTAGGGAACTTGTAAAGACTTTTAAGGTAGGAATTATAGTCCCTTGAGGGAATCATACTATTTTCTTTAGTATTGTGGAAAAAAAAATTCCTCCAGAATTTCTTAGGATCTAACTTAGATAGTTGTGAAAGGTGCTCTTTCCTTTTATTGATATAGTACCTTTTTTACTTTTAATTAGGGATTTTTACGTATTTATATTATCGAGTTTTAAGGACTCATTAGAATCATCCCTAATGGATTTCCTAGAAATTTTACATTATTTTCGATACCAAGGGTTGTTCGTTCTATTATTCTTTTTATAGACACCTTGAAACATAACTTGTTAATAAAAGTGGAAAGGGTAGTTGTAAAATTATGATAGAGGTCTTCAATGTTTTCCTTATAAGTTAGGAGATGTAATTCACTATTTAAATCCTTTAAGAAAATGTCGACTTTAATTTTTTCGAAGAACAATTTCCTTTGATTATCAAAATTCTCTTCAATGGCACTCCTGTGCATAAAAAAGTTTAGATTTAGGGTTAAAGGTCTATGATCAAAGTCAGGTTCATGGTAATTTAAAAGGTCAAAAGTTACTATTTGGTTGGAAATGGGGATATCAAATATCACATAATCTACGACACTACTACTACAAGATACCAGATATATAAAATATGCAGAACAGAAATAAAATGCTAGAAATGGCAGAATAACAGTAACTTATCCAGCATAATCTTCACAATACACAGAAATGATATATGAAATAGCAACAGAAAAGCACTTTGATTCAGAAAGCAATTTTCACAGTCCTCTTCGAGGGGGAAACATCCAGTCGAGCAGTGCTCTGTTACAATAATCTCCAAGCTAGGGTTTTCATACCCTCGACCCTTATTTATACTAAATATGTCTATTAAGAGAAGCATCTAGAGGAAGATCCTTCTAGAAGTGGAAGCTTCTATTAGGTCTTCTTACATCCACCTTATTCTATTTTATTGAAAGGTCTGATTAATATTGACCTTTATTACATCTGAATACATTGATCTACCTATGTGCGGGTTAGGACATTAACATGTCCGCCCCCTTAAAAACAACCTTGTCCTCAAGGCTTGAGATGTGGAAACTGTTGCAGAATGGTAGTTGGTTCCCAAGTGGCATCTGTTGGAGTCATATATTTCCACTGGACTAGCACTTCCTTGATGATCCCGCTTGTCCAAAACTGCTTCTGGTTGTAGCCAAATGGATCCTTCTTTCGCTAACTCTGGAAGGTTGGTTTGAATTTGGCACCTGGTTCCAATCACTTTCTTCAAGCATGAAACATGAAAAACAGGATGTATCTTCGACTGACTGGGCAGAGCTAACTGATATGCGACTTGTCCCACATGCTTGAGAACTATGTAAGGGCCATAAAATTTGGGTGCTAGCTTCTGACACTACTCGGCCTTGAGGGAAGTTTGCTTATATGGTTGCAGTCGCAGAACCACCTGATCCCCTTCTATAAATTGACGTTCGGAGTGACCTTGATCTGCTTTCTACTTCATTCTATTCTGGGCCATGACCAAGTTCTCTTTAAGGGTACGAAGGATATCCTCATGGACTGTAAGTGTTTGGTCAACCGCCTGGACCTTCGAGGTACCCAATAAGTATGAGAGAAATGAAGGTGGCTTCTATCCATACACTGCTTCAAAAGGAGTCATGTGAGTGGCTGTATGGTATGTAGTGTTTTACCACCATTCGGCGAGGGGTAACCATTGAGCCCACTGGTGTTGTTTTTCAGAGGCAAAGCACCTCAGATATGTTTCCAAACACTTGTTGACGAATTTTGTTTGACCATCTGTCTAGGAATGATAAGCTGAGATGAGATGCAATTGTGTGCCTTGTAGCTTAAACAGTTCTTGCCAAAAATTGCTTGTGAAAGTTGGGTCTCGATCAGAAACAATAGAGTTTGTCATGCCATGAAGCTTGAAGACCTGATCCATGAAAATTTGAGCCATCGTGGATGCATCAAATGGGTGGTGAAGAGCACAGAAATGAGCATACTTGGAAAGGCGATCCACCACCACCATTATGACTGATTTATTCCCCGATTTGGGTAAGCGTGTAATAAAGTCCATAGAGATATCCTTCCAAATAGAAGGGGGAATCGGAAGCGGTTGGAGGGTGCATGGAGATTTGACAGTTTCTCCCTTGTTGCGTTGACATACCTCACATTCAGCTACAAACTTTCAGATGTCCTGTTTCATACCATCCCAGAAAAAAGAACGTTTGACTCGGTCATATGTTTTGGTGGACCCTGAGTGCCCCGCTGTGGGTGTAGCATGAAGCTCAAAAAGTACCATGGATTTGAGCTTGGATTGTTTAGTTAAATACAATTGGCCTGTGTATCGAAGCTCATCCTGGAGCCAAGAGTACCCTGGGGGAGCCTGAGCCTTGTTCTACAGTTGTTGGATCAGATGCGAACTTTTCAGGTCTTGAAGCCATTCCTAGTGCACAGCTTGTAGCCAATCGGGTACAATGAAGGAAAGAGAAAAAAGGGATCCTTCGTCTTCATATTTCTGGGACAGTGCATCCGCCACGACATTGTCTTTTCCCTTCTTGTAAATGATCTCATAATCATATCCAAAGAGCTTAGTGACCCATTTTTATTTCTCCTGGGAGGAAATGCGTTGTTCCAGAAAGTACTTGAGGCTTTGATCGTTAGTCTTAATTTGGAATCATTGCCCCAAGAGATAAGGACACCATAATTCAACGGCATGCAGAATCGCCAACATTTCTTTTTCATAAATGGGTTTGCCCAGATTCTTTTCAGATAGTTGCTTGCTAGTAAAGGCCAAAGGTCGACCCTCTTGCATAAGGACAACACCAAATCCTTTCCCTGAGGCATCGCATTCCAACACAAATGTCTTTGTGAAGTCAGGAAGGGCCAGAACCAGAGTGGTGCACATGGCCATCTTCAAGGTTTGAAAATCTTGAGTAGTTGTTGGGGTCTACGTGAAAGAGTTCTTTTTGAGGAGAGCCGTGAGAGGTGCTGCAATCTTTCCATAGTTCTTAATGAACTTGCGATAATACCCTCTGAGGCCCAAAAATCCACGCAAGATTTTGAGAGTCTTTGGGTGTGGCCAGTCTTGCATAGCTTCAATCTTTTTCGGGTCCACCCTGATGCCATCCTTGCCCACTAGATGACCCAAGTATTCTACTTCAGATGCACCAAAAGCACATTTGGACTATTTCAAGAAAATATGGTGCTAAGAGAGTAGGCTGAGAACTTGATCCGCATGAGTAAGATGGTCTGTCCATGTCTTTCTATATATGAGGATATCATCAAAGAAAACTAAGACAAAATGACGGAGAAAAGGGCGGAAGACATGGTTCATGAGGCTCTGAAAGGTGGAGGGGGCATTACATAAACCAAAGGGCATGACCAAAAACTCATAGTGGCCCCCATGAGTGCGAAAGGCCATCTTGGGAATGTCAGACTCTTTCATACGTATCTAGTGATAGCCCGAGCAAAGATCAAGTTTGGTGAAGAATTGGGCGCCACTCAATTCATCCATGAGGTCATCAATGACAAAAATGGGAAATTTGTCTTTGATGGTTAGTTTGTTGAGAGCATGGAAGTCAGGACACATTCTCCAAGAACCTTCTTTCTTCAGTACCATGACGACCAGAGCGGAGTAAGGGCTTGTACTAGGATGGATGACTCCGGCAATAAGGAGTTCCTACACCATTTTTTCAATTTCATTCTTTTGTGCAAAGGGGTGGCGATATGGACGTATATTGGGGGGAAGGCTTCTTGGGACAAGGGGAATGGAATGATCATGGACACCGCGGGAAGGAGGGAGTCCTTGGGGAGTGGAAAAGACTGTTTGATGTTTAGAAAGGAGGGCTTGGAGGTCTTGGGGCACGCGTGGGATCTCTGTGTCTTGTATGGCGTGGAGTTGGGCTATGACACCCGAATGACATTTTTTGAGGAATTTTTCCATGCGATGAGAACTGATGACTTCAGGAGAACCCGCAGTGATGCCTTGATATTTATATTTGTTGCCTCCTTGGTCAAATTGCATGGTTAAGTTCTAAAAATCCATGAGTATGGGACCCAAGGTTCTTAGCCATTCGACACCCAACACAATGTCACAATTTCCCATGTCAATAGAGAACATATGGGATTTCAGGTGGTATTCACCTATTTGGAGACGCACAGTTTCACAGCGCCCGCCACATTTCTTAGAACCACCATTGGCAATAATGATTTGGAAATTATTGACATCATGGATGTAGCAATGGGTTTCTTGGGCAATGCGGCGATGAATAAAATTGTGGGTGTTGCCACTATCAACCAAGATGATGACCTTTCGGTGCTTGATGTAACCAATTAGCTTGAGGGTTTGGGGGGCCGAGAAGCCGGTGAGAGCATTGAGGGAAATGATTGGTTCCACTTCGGGAGGGTAGGAGGGAGGGTTTATGTCAGAAATTTCTGGTGACTCAGGCATAGGGGGGTTGTCAACATCTTCTTCCTGAATATCCTCAGAGATGGAAATAAAGATCTTTTTTTCCTTAGATTTGTGGCCTGGGAAATATTTTTCATCACAATTATAACAAAGGCCTTTGAGTTGGCATTCAGCAATTTCATCCCTGGTCAATTTTTGGAATTTTAATGGGGAGGAGGGAGTAGTGGGGTTTACTGGTTTAGGGTGTGGGATAAAGGAAGGCTTACGGTTTTGAGAGGAAACAATTTTTTGTGCTTCTTTAGCTTTTTTGGTAGCCTCCACCCAAGTCGTAGGTCGAGCCATGAGGACATGGGCCTGAATCTCCTCCTTAAGGCCACTGATAAAACACTCTCGAAAGAAAGCATTAGTCATGCCTTCTGTTCGAAAAGCCAGACGCTCAAATGCATCTATGAAGTCTTCGACTGTGCCTGATTGATTCAATTTGGTCAAACGGCCCAAATGGTTGGTGTCAGTGTCAAAGCATTCATAAAGCTCAGCAACAAATTGGGTCCAAGCAATATACCCTTGACGGGAAGTTTTTCGCCATTGCCACCATTGCCAGCGTTCTTGATCTAGATGGAGAACACCATACTGGAGTTTGGCCAAGTCATCTGTAATGTTGTAGAGAGAGAAATAATGTTCCATTTGTGTGACACAACCAGTGGGGTCTGAGCCATCAAATTTGGTTGCATCCACCCGTGGAAGGCGTATGTCCCTTTGAAAGTGATGGGGTTGAAAGGAATGGGAAGAAGTTTCACCTTCAGTCTTTTTATGTGCCTCAGGAAAAGAGTCATCGGTAGAGAGATTGATTTTGGTGCAGAGTGATACAAAGACAGATTCAAGTTGGGTGGTCAGTTCGTGTTTGACTTCCACCATTACGGACTGTACGACTACATTTACGGATGCATTCATGGAGGCATCACGGGAGGCAATACTAGCACTGAGTTGTTGCACTTCTTGTTGGGTCTCAAGTAAACCAGATTGTAGGGTGTTGAAGCGAGACTCTAGTTCTTGGTTACGGGTATGGGCCATGATGATGGGTGAACTAAAAAGGGAGTGGGTGGGGTCAGAAATTTTTGCAGAAAAATGATATGGATGAAAGTGATAAGGGAGAAGAGATGAATCTAATGGAATAGGTCTCAAATAATGGTGAAGAAAATTCCAGACTTTATTCTTTTATTTATTTTTATTTTTTTTAACAGCTGCGGGGTTATGCTTTTGTCCGAAGAATGCTGCAGTGCTGAAATCCCCAAATTTTGAACCAGAGAGTATTTACTTAGCAACCCGAACATAGATGTGTGTCAATAGATCTCGTCGGTTTAATTTGTTTATGTTGTTGTTTATGTTCCCCAAGGGTTAGGTATTCAAGGGTTCTACAGACAAGGGTTTGCCCTATGTTATAGCTCTCTGATATACGTACGGGGTCCAACAGTATTACTCTGCCCAATATCTCAGGTCACTAACTAAGGAGGATAGACCGTACGCTTAGCTGTACTACCCGACTACCCAGGTACTAGAGAGTATCTTCCTGACTGTTGTTCTCGGTGACACTATAGAAGTTCGACAGTCGATAGGTTTATCTAAAGAGGGCTTCAGAAAATCTAGGCCGATCCATACACAGGTGTTGTCTGATGCGCTACCACTCGAAGGGGTACCAAGAGGGGTTACAAGGGTGGCCAACAGATGTGCGCTTAAGAACCACTTGTATTTCCTGCGTGTATGAATCCCTCAACCACGGGTTTATGCATGTAACAACAGATCTCTGTGGGTTAAAGACGTCGGAATACATCTCTACCCTAAAAAAAAAATACCCACAATTTCTGCCAAGGAAAGTGCTCTGATACCACTTGCAAGATACCAAACATATAAAATATGCAGAACAAAAATAAAATGCTAGAAATGGCAGAATAATAGTAAAATGTCCAGCATAATCTTCACAATACACAAAAATGATATACGAAATAACAATAGAAAATCACTTTGATTCAGAAAGCAATGTTCACAGGCCTCTTCGAGGGGGCAACCTCCAGTCGAGCAACACTCTGTTACAATAATCTCCAAGCTAGGGTTTTCATACCCTTGACCCTTATTTATACTAAATATGTCTATTAAGAGAAGCATCTGAAGGAAGATCCTTCTAGAAGCGGAAGCTTCTATTAGATCTTCTTACATCCGCCTTATTCTATTTTATTGAAAGGTCTCATTAATATTGACCTTTATTACATCCGAATACATTGATCTACCTATGTGCGGGTTAGGACCTTAACAACTACCTAGCCCATGATTACAAGTCATGTAGTTGGAGTTTGCCCAATTCATTACTCCATTGCAAATTATTAGGTCTTGAGAGCTATGGAGATTGACGAACTTAGTACCAAACAAATTCTCAAGTAGGTCTTCAGAGCTTCTTCTGTAGATATTAGATAAAACAAGGTCCTCATTTAGGCATAAAGGATTATGGTTGGAATCAATTCTTAAAATATTAGCTTGGTTAGTTTATGTCCTAGCATTGAAGTCTCCTAGAAGGAGGATATTATCATCATTTTTCAAACTATAAATATATGGTTCTAAATTAGTATAGGGACAATTTCTATCTAGATTGTTTTTCTTATAAAAAGTAGAATTAATAGGTGCAAAATAACAAATTTCTATATACATCTTCTCAACATTGGTGTCCGCAATTTCTATTCAAATGAGAGGGTTGATCTTATGAAGTTGAATGTCGTCTAATATAACAATCTATTCCTCCTATCCCTCTAAGATGGGAATTTTTGTTCCAAGTCGAACACAAGACAAATCCTTCTATGTCAGGGACCTTAGACTCTTCATGATCCCAAGATTCAACTAGAAAAATGATATCAACATCATATGGGATCCAACTTATCATAGGACCTTTGTGCCATGGAAATCCATGACAGTTCCAAAAAAGTATATCGAGTGTCCCAAATTCCTATTTATTATTATCCTTCTCGTCTATGTCCCCAACAATAGCTTTTTGATTTCAAATTATTTTCAATTTTCCTTCTTGCATGACCTCTTTTACCTTTTGAACCTCCTTTCTTGATTCAGCTTGGTCTTTAGGAATGAGATCTTCATTTATAAATATTCCCGACCCTTTTAATCTTAGAGATCTACTAAGTATGCTATATTTATGGTAATTTCAACTTACTTTGACACATATCAACCTATCTTTATGAACAATTATTTTTCCTATCCTCTAATATAAAATAAAATTTTAGTAAAATTTGAAAAAAAATAATAAATTGAGCAAGTATGACTCATAATTACAAGTTATTGTTTATTAGATTGACTAAATATTTGAGAATAATAGTAATTCTTACATCTCATCTAACATATTGACATAAATCAATTCAATACAATAACTTAATTTTTGTTTTTAAATAACAAGTTGTAATAAAAAGAAATAAATTGAATTGTACATAAATAATAATGACAAACAATACATGAAATAAATTGATTCAATACAATTAGTCTAAATCTATCTTTGTTATGAAGTTATGATGAGAGGGGATCAAATCACTCCAAAGTTAAACCATAGATCAACAATATAGTCTAGAAAATTCCAAAATTATGTAAATTAGGTGTATTGAATTCTCACCGATGAGCATATAATTAAGACTATTATAGAGTTGAGAAATTTTGATACACGCTCTAAAAATTGAAATATTATGTACCATGTAAATATAAATCTTTCCCTCACCTAAAATTTCTATTTGTATTAAAATTTATAGTGTATATAAATCTCAAGTACATCCATATTAGCAAATCATGTATAATGTTTTCAAGATCTATAGTCAGTTTTGAGTTTTGGCTCAAGATGTCCTCCATCCGAGAGACATTGATATAATTCTTCCCAAATAGAAAAAATGCAATAAATAGCTCAATACCTTGTAGACGTACTGAATATTAATGAGGATTCAATAATCCTTTAGCATGATAAAAAACTTCAATACTCTAACATCGAAATAAGATCTATACTTATTGATGTAATTGGAAGGATTACAAACTCAATGAAGAACAACAAGGGTTACATAGGCTCTAAATAAAGTTAGCACCCTAAATGGCCAGTAAAAAATAAGCTCCAGGAGAGCCATGGAAAAAAAATCTGCAAGGAATAAATTATGTGACTTTGTAATTTCCCAAATTACTTAATGGATTAATTAATTTTCTTTTTTCACAACAATTAAACATTTCTTGACCCCAAACTGCAATAACAATAATTATCTAGTATCAAATTAGGGTGTTACATAGTATATGAAATGATAAAATAAGTATTATATCTTGATATACCGCAAAACATTCTTAACCCCAAAGTGTAACAACAACAACTTAAAAAAAAAGAGATAAAGTATTGAACTAGGGGTTTACATAGTATTTGAAACAATAAAATGAGTAATAGATATTGATATAATGAAAACAGAGATACACTTAATACATTTGATAAAAACAACAAAAAATGGATCAAGTGTGGAACCTAATTTTCTGTTAGTAGTGAGCACTTAATAAAGGAAACCTATTTTCGTTCTCTCTGTAGTGCTTGCTAAAACTAATAAAAGGAAATATTGTTGTAAAATATAACTTCTAAAACACTATTGAATATACCATTTGTTGTGGCCACAACAATTTCCTTTTCATTTTTCTTTTATAAGAAAAAGGAAATGGCCCCCTACTAAACTTTGAACTCTAATTCCTAGCCATCTACTACTATGATCTCATTGATTATTATTTACCTACATTGAGAGATTTGGTGGTTTGGGATTTGATGATGAGTTTTTTTAGGAGAATTAATGCTTTTGATCATATACTTTCAAAATTCATTCATGATGTTTTTGACTTATGATTCTTGGTTGAGACTTGTATCATGAAATTCATAAGTCATATTTGATACTTTTTTGCAAATTTCAAAGTATTTGATGGTCCTGTAAGACTTCAAAGTTTAATGCTCTATTGCATGCCTTTAATGAGTTATCTTTTGAAGACTTTTGAATGAATGACTTAAATGAATAACATATGTGCATTATACATCCTCTTGTTTGCATGGTGTACCTAATGTCATCATTTATGCTAAAACTCACATATATTAATCATATTCTTCAGTTTAAACTGATAACTAGAATCACAAGATCATTAATCCTTTATATGAGTTTGAAATTAGATACACAGAACATTTATGACATTTATTTACAACAATGAGTTGTTTATGAAAGGACAATATCATGTATGATTATCTTTGAGAAACTTCTTCTTCCTTTTGAAAACAAAACACTTATTCATAAGTTTGTTAAAGGAAAGGGAAAAGAGTGTAATGTTTATGATACACCTACAAGTATCTTCTTCCTTGCATAATTGATTTTATTATTTCTATGGTTGCAGGAGCAGGGTTGCAGAGACATTGACTTCACTTGACCGCTTCATCCTTGAAATGCATGGCGGTGTAACACCCCTCCGTTACTACTAAGAAAAGTGAAGCACAATAGGTAAAATGTTTTTAAGGCATTAGGATTTCGCATCAACACATAACTCAAGCATCTCATAATCGATGGCATCATAATTAAATAATTACAAGTGACACTTTGTCATAATCAATAACGTCGAAACCAACACATCAACACAATTAGTAATGACAGAAATCAACACATCATCACATTAGATAACGAGACATAGTCAACAAGCATGATAAATGGCGATGCAAGATCAACTCATCCCGATCAACTAGAATCGTCAATATTGTTAATCACTCAACTCATCACATAAAGATAATCATCAGATAACACAAGGATAACATGAGATAACATAACGATAACATAAATATGACATAAAGATAATACCCGCCCAACCTACCTTGCAAGTTTAGGACCTCCAAGACACATAAGAAACACTCAAGCCCGAGATTCTTCCAATTTATTTTGACCATTTAAGGTCTCAAAGATGGCGACTATTTTGAGGAACAAGGAGGTGTCTACATCCCACTAACACAATCAAGTCTAAAAACCAACTAGCTAAATCAACAACATCAACGATAATCAATGGCGCAACATGATTCTATTAACCAATCACACCTCACATAAATTCCAAGGTGTAAGAGAATTTAATTACTAAAACAATCTTACAACGACATAAGATAGGGCGCATTGTAATCAACTTTATTTTATTTTCAAAGTGTAAAAGAAAGCGTCTACTTTACTTCAAGGCGTGTGATTAATCAACCATTTAATTCAACAATATACAACATTATCTCAAGGTGTGTGCATGATCCAAAATCCGAATTAAACATAACCCAACCTCAACATTAATCATGTCTCCTGAGAAATATACTTTATTTTACATGACACAAGATAATATATAAGCTTAACCAATCATATATTCACATTTTTTAATGGAGCAAGAAGCAAACTACACACATGACCATTCATACATCGCTTTAAACATGGCGTAAAAGAATTATCAATTAAATTTAAGGCGCAAGGGATTCTAATCTATTAATTTCAGGTCGCAAAGGAATAACTAAAAATAAATCACACAACAACTTTATTCAAGGTGCGCAAGAAAATTTAGTTGCTAATCTAATCAGTATCAAATTCAATGTACTAAAGTTTAGAACTATAACCAAGTTCAAAAGTAAATCATTCAAATAAATATTCCTTAGATGTGACTAGTATGGGCACACATCATTGATTTCAATGAGAACAATCTCTTATGACCTTGAGTTAATGTCTAATTATTTTGACATAATATGATTCCCCACTGTACCTTTTCAAGAACAACCACTAAAAGGAAACCTTAAAATAATAGTAGATTCAAGGGAAATAAAATAACCAAAATCAAATTCATGATTAGCCAATGTCATCTCTATGGGTTGTGTTTGTTATATGAACATTTATTAATATATATATATTTTTTTTTATTGAAATAAACCACATAAAGAAATCCTCTAGATTTTCTAACAGATCCTCTAAATTCATTAGATTGAAATGATTACACTTTAAACTTGGAGTGATCCCATGGTGTGCATCTGTACTATCTATATTCAAGTGTGATCATTCCAATGCAAAGGTAAGGAAAACATTTGTTGTGTGTAGGTTCCAACACAGAGGCAAGGAATAATCACTGTGTGAATGTCCAAACACAAAGGTGAGGAAAAATGTTAAGCCCTAATATTGGCTCACTACCACTTAATTGTGGCATATTATATTAGTAATGTTATGTTATTTATGTCGGATTTAGGCCATTAGTTGTAATTATACCTCCTAGTCTCCAATATATACCAAGGAGACATTTTCATTTTGAATCATCTTGTACTTGAACATTTAAGTGGGGTAAAAGGAGGTTGCCCCCTCGAAGAGGCTTATTATCTAAAATTATCTCTTTCTCAAGCCATTGAGTACTTTTTCTGATATTTTTCTATGCTATATTGATATTTGGTTCTTAACATATGGTATAAGAGCTCAAGGTCTTGGGGTTTCGCTGTTATATTTGAGACACCTTGAAATTTTTTCTATAACTTTTTTTCTACAATGTTTCAGAAGGAACCACTTGGAGGATATTTAGAAGACGGATCAAGGTACACTGGGTTCAAAATTCATCTCCTGAGGCCTTATACTTTCGGAGATACATCCTGTACAAGATAGGATTATGGAATCATCCTGAACTAAGTCATTGCGAAATTTTCACTATAAAAACGATTTTGTAACATTTCAGACACTGAAATCCGAACGATATTTATAGAAATTAGTAAGGCATCTATGGTAAAAATTTTAGATTCTGGGTCATCTTAAATTTGTAGATACACCCTGTGTAAGATAGGGTATCTGACTAGTCCTAATGACTAGTCTCAAGAAGGTGTTCCAGGTAAAACAAACATAACTTCTTCCTAGAGTATCCAAATTGAGTGGGACTGGCTTCATTGGATCATGGACAGTCTTTAGTATCTTTTGTGCAAGTTTCATAATTTTATATCAATTATTTTGTGCGGGGAACACTATACAAGTGAGATCTCCTAGAAAGGACAAAAATCGACAAGTTGTGGGGAAGTTACCGTAAATTCCACTTGGCACATCCAATTTTGATTAGACCTGTGGCATTGCAGAAACAAAATATTAGAAAACTACATAAAAGAAAGTTTCATACCTAGAAGGGCTGAAACTTGGGAGATACAACAGAAGAAATATTGCCTAGCAGAACCACCTCAAAATTAAGGTTCAAAAGTGATACTTGGCCAACATGCCACCAAAAAAGGGAACTTATACACCAAATAAGCCTCTCTAAAATCCTACTTGGACTCTTGATGAAGGTGAAGAAATGCGTAGGGACATAAATGAACTACAAAATAAGATGGATTCAATGGAAGCTATGTTGGATACTAAGATAGATGGTTTAAAAGGGGAGATCATGGAAGTATTGAAAAATGTCGTAACAGAGAAGACACCTGAAAGTGAAAATGCATCCCATGAAATTCATGATGAGGACACAAGGAAGGTGAATCGGGAATGGAGAAACTCACACTTTGGTTTGAAGACGAACCAGGTTCCTAAGACTGATATAAGGAAGTTTGATGGCAAGGACCCAATCACATGGATACTTTAGATGGAGAAATTCTTTGATCTCCATAATGTGCCACATACACAAAAGGTACGAATTGCTTCTTTATATTTAGAACCTAATCAATTTGTATGGTATTGATGGCTTTGTTCTCTCAAATCACTCATCACTTGGACAATTTTCATGGAAGAAATGATAGCACACTATGAGGATACAAGGAGTAATACCTTCTTTAGCCAATTGATAAATATCAAGCAAAAGGGTCCAGTTACCAAGCACATTGAGAACTTCCAAAGATTGAATACAAAGGTAACCGATATTCCAGATGAGCACTTGATTGATGTATTCATAGGAACTTTAAAGGATAACATTCAACATGAGGTTTACCTTTGGGAACCCAAATCATTGGAGAATGCATTTAAGGTGGCAAGAAATGTTGAAAGTAAAA
>ML776855.1:311446-364566 GCA_009831015.1 Picea engelmannii | reverse complement strand
GAAGGGAAAGGATGTAAAACTCCAGGGGTTAAATTACCCATCAAATTCACAGAAAATACAAGCCAATCACAGAGTTCGTGGAAGGAAAACATAGGGGTTATAACACCCATCAAACTCATAACAAATGCATGCCAAACATAGAGATTGGAAGGAAAAAAAAGGTAGGTATATAGCACCCATAATTTCACAGAGATTGCATGCTAATATCAAAGATTTGGAAGGGGGAAATGTAGGGATATGGCACCCATAAATTCACTGATATTGAAGTAAGAAATCACCGAGAAAAATGGAGTAAAACATAGAGAACAAAAAGTAAAATACACCCAAATTTCGTTGAGGAATATAAGAAAAGTTGTTGAGGAAGACATGCAAAGTTTGTAGAGGAAGGAAAGAAAGAATTCGATGAGGAAATACCAATCACAGAGGATAATAAAAATGATGTGTGATCATTCCCATGTAGAGGTACACATCACAAAGGTTCGAAGAGGTTGTATTATCCAACATCACATAGGTTATAACACCAAAGGTCACAAAGGAAAATACAAGTAAAAACGCAGAGTGTTATGTGGAAAATTGTTGAGTGATAAGGGTTAAAATCACTAGGTAATGAGAGATAAAAATCATTGAGCATATGGAGACAATCACTGTGTAATGGAATGTAACGATCGCTGAGTAAATGGAGACAAATTGCTTTGTAATAAAAGGTGAAAATTGTTGAGCAATAAATGTATGAAAACACTAAGGGACAAAACTCAGAAATCAACACACAGAGATCTAAAATCCATTAAACAATTGCAGAACAATTTCATTCAACATACATCTTACAAAACATCATGGACCATCCATATTCTCATGAAATCTCACAGAAAAAAAAATCGGGAACCAATGTCCATTAAACGAAGTTTAAATATTTTACATCCTACATCTAAATACAATACAATACTCAATAAAATACCGTAGCCGACGATGAGAAGTCGAAGAGGTTCTCCCGCACTTGTGCTCCATCCATCTCCCCTCTTGCTAACTGTGAAGACTTAACCAGTACCTCCCATCCAACGCTAGGGGTACTCTTCTTCCCCTTTATACCCCTCAGCCGCAAATGGGCCACACACAAACACAACCAAAATACTCTAGCTCCCAGTTCGCCTCACAAGGTATAGCTACCATTCTCTCTCTCGAGCTGGGTATCCCAACTCTCACAAGTAAAACCATTCAGAAATTCTGCAGCATAACCTTACTCATAACCCATGATCCCCTTCCTCCTCTCAGCCATTTGTTTTATAGAATTTTTATTAGTGACAACTTGTGATTTGCACATTTAATTCATTTTTTTTATAATTTAATTAGGAATTGTTACCCCCATACACTTGTCACCCATTCCCTTAGTTGTACTAATAAATCCACAATTTAATTAAATTAAATGTCAATTTCCCTAGCCTATCCTAAAAACGCTCCTAAAATCACTCCTAGTTGTCCCTTTATTCCCTTTAATTCCCCTTTAATCACTGACACCTTTATAAAACTAAGTTGTTTTTAAATTAGGAAAGTTATTTAGTTAGACTAGACTCTAGATACATTTCTATGCTTACACATATTTATGCTTTATTCCTTTCTTAATTTAAATTTTAATTTAGTATTTACTTGCACAAGGTGTATTAAATCACTTCTTTAGATTTCTTTTATTTTAATTGATTCTTAATTTGTTTAATTTCATCCCCTCATCATTCAAATTAAAAATTTAGTTTTTAGTCTTCTAGCTCACATAGAATTAGGCTTTAGTTAAATCCTTATTTGCAAACACCTAGACCCTTAGGTATTATGCTTAATAAATTCATTCTTTAGTTAATTAATTAATTCGGCAGGTTCTTAGGATATTATAAGGTTTAACATTTGCTCTAGTTTTCTAGTCCACCTAGATTCATTGACTCATTGTTTTTTTTTAAACACCACGACGTGCCCTTCAAGACACACTCCTTGCTCCAAGGGTGCCACTCACCTTTGATTCAAATTTTAATTACATGACGTGCCCTTCAAGATGCACTACGTGCTCCAAGGGTGCCACTCACCTTTGACTAGTTTTGGTAGTTATCCAACCCTTGGAGTCAATACTTCATTCAAGTGACCTTGTGAGAGACTAAGGGCCTCTAAGGAATAAGGACCCTACCTTATTTCACACCCCTTAGAATCTTCGTCAGAGACTATCTCAGTCTGCCCTCATGACATCATGGATCTCTCAAACTAGGTAATCATTAAGCTACAATTCGAGACATGATGGGAATGCTAGTAGGTTATGAAAGGGATGCTACCACACCTCTCCTTCAATATCTGGTCGTTGTGGGTGGCCCCTTTACTCCTTATGTGAGTTTGATTAGAAAGCAATCGTCAGCCTACATACATCAACAAAACACTTCCAATAATCCATAAACAACATCATAATACACCCAATCATATGTCACATATGCATAAATAAAATACTCAAACCAATACAATGCACTCCCTGACTTGATCCGGAGTCCAAGGATGTCCATTGATGCCATCGACATCCTCAATCTGTCAAGCATCCTACACACTCAGGGGAAAGTCTCCAATAACATCTGTCAATACATAGATACCAAATAACATAACATCATAATCCATCAACATCATCATAATAATCCATAAGAAAACATACAACCATATACTAAAACCGGATCACTTGCACGCAAGTGTCCTCAAAGAATAAGTCAATAACATGTGCTTGCAAGAGTGAGATGTTACAGGGGGGACCCCTTAGTCTTCTTCCTATGGAATAGACTTCTATCTATTCAAATCGTGTCTACCATTTGAAGCCAACATTCAACATTCAGAATTAAGCCTTCTCTTTCCCAAACCTCAATGGATATGTTTTTCTCACCATTTCATTATTTTCTATTTTGACTTCCATTCCAAAGCCTAAATTTTATTGTATTGTATTATGAAGTCGGAACCATGATCCTTATCGTGCTTCCCTCATCTAGTTTGTCTCATTAGACTAAATAAGTGAATTCCCTTGTAATAATTCCAAGGTTCAAAAGGCATGAGCTTCTTTGGAATGATCTCTATCAATTTCTCCTTTCAGCCTCCCCTCTCTCTGAAGGCCTCTCGAGCTTCTTATAGGTGGAACCTTGTCATATTGTCACCCCCTACTTGTTTTTCACTTGTCACTTAAATATTCATGCATTGTGGTCTAACGTGGGAGTATATTTTCTGATCCTATCAAATTCCCTCTCCTTGCAAGATTATCAATTTTTCCCTCCTTGGTTTTCCCATTGATCAGATTGGCATGTCCCATGTGTTCATCCAGCGTGAAACTCCTTTAGATCGTATGGGTTACCATTTGTGACGTTAACGTGTCATATGACATGTCGTCCCTTTCTCCCTTGGTTGTTTCCCATTTGTCACCTCCATATTTTTGTGATATTGACCTCGATTTGACGTACCTGACTGACTCTACATCCTAGTTATTCAAAATATGCATGATATGCCTTTTTTCTATTTTTGGTCCCTAAGTGCGGAACCGTGAATAGTGATGGAACCTTCACCCATGTAAAACTAGGTCTAATTGTTCCTATTTTTGTGTATATGATTTGTTCTACTTTTATTGTTAATTTTATTTATTTATTTTCATTTTTAATTTTCCCATGGTTATACAGGTCTACTCAATCTTATTGTGTATATTCTCGATGACCTCCACCCATAGATCCGAAAAATATTCACCAAAAATTATTCGTTGCATGTAGGATAGGAGGAGGAACATTTTGTTCACTCTTCTCATTCTCGGGTGCATAAAAATGAATCAATTTCTTATATTTCCCCACTCACATGCACAAGAAATGTCATTACCACCCTCTCATTACTGCCAAGCATAGTAGGAGCAGATGGAATATGTTCTTATGGATATTATTGGTGATGCTTATAATAACAAGTGATATACATAAACTTGAAAAAACCACAACATACACGATCATCCTTGTCCTGATAGCTCATGCAATGTACCATTTCTCGCTAGACATTCATATTCCATAGTAATGGAGCTTAAACAAAAGAAATGTAATTGGTTGATCAAATGGAAACCCCTAGTAGTATGTTGTATTGAAATTAGGGGCTTATAAATTCTAGAAAATGGTGACCTACTTGTATGGTGTTATTTCATGTAGTTCTCCTATAATATATTGATTGGAATGTATTGCTTAATGAATAATGGTGTCATTGACTATTGATTGTTTGACAATAAATTATAGGACCCCTAACTTGTCGAATTTGAAGAAGAAGAGACCATGGTCGACAATGTTGTTAGGGCTAGGAACATCCCTCACAACCATGGGAATGTGGTCAAGGAATCCACCATGAACTCACAAATTATAGTCCTAGTTCCTAGGTTGAAACATTGATCATGTTCAGTGATTAAATATGTTTAGGGTTGGAGTAAACAAACATGAGCATCAACACAAATTACCTAGTAACCGAGATAATTAATTATCTTATATCTCTATATCTGGTTGAGGGTTTGTCGAAGAAGCTTTCTCCATAGGAAGGATTCTCTACAAGATCGTGATAGAGGAACACAAAGTGGATGACCCCATCTTTGAGGTTCAATCCCCAAAATTAAATATGATAGAATAATTACATCACACATGAGACAATATTGGAAGAATAACCAGTTACAATTTTCATTAGTCTACTACAACTCCATGTTAATGCCCACAAAGGAGAGCACAATAATTATGATAATTTATGTCCAAACACATTAAATTAATAAAAGCTAAATCAAATACATATATTTCCTAAGAGCGATATACAAGTTCTTAAAAAAAAAACAAAGAAACAAGAGATTATTTTAAATGCAAAACCTTCCAAATACTTAGTTACAAAACTTTCCACCTCAACCCAATGCCAAAATATCCATATGAATAGAGAATCACAACTATCACTTCCAAAAGAAAATGGAAAAGATTTAGAAAAAAATATATATTGTTAATGCCTAGAGCTCCTTGGAGTTAAAAAATAAACTCCTATAACTATTAAATTAAAATAAATTATGTACATAACTATCATGATTTTGAACGGTTTAAAATAAAATATGTACATAACTATCATGATTTTGAATGGTTTAAAATAAAATATGTACATAACTATCATGATTTTGAACGATTTATATGAAAAAATCAAATTGTAAAATTAATTTGTTGCAAGACGGATAAGACATATGCATATTAGAAGTAAATTGGTTGAGTAATCGCAAATAAGATCATATGTGGATATTGTGAACATATAATATAACTCGAGTAGAATATCAAATGTTCTTATTAAATAATAAATAATAACGTATCAAATTCTCTTATTAGTCTCTGTTGAAGGCGTAGAGGTGTTACGAGGAAAATCTCTCTATGGCTAGGGTAAACTACAACAGACAGGACTGCAGAAATCAATTCTCTTCTCAAGTATGCTATATAAACAAATATGCTAGAAAGACAAGATAAAAGGCCTATCTCGTCCAAAGGTTCGATGAAGTCCACCATTGAGCACTTGACCTAAAAAAATATACTTGCAACTAGTCCTCAACAACCAAACAAAACAAGCATATGGTGATATTTAAATGATTTTAGGAGCTAAATTTAGCCATTGAACAAAATTTGAAGCCCTAAAATTTCAAGTGGGCGAATTTTTATAATATAATCCTTTCTGAAATTTATGAAATTTAGCCTAAAAAATATATTTAATGAATAAATACTTAACCTCTTCGCCAATTGTATTTTTAATTCTTTTATTTCATTGGAATATAATATTTAGCCCTCTACTCTCTGCAGTTAGAGTCCGCATTCGCTTATAATAATTTGACCCTCTACATTTCAAATCCACATTCGCCCAACAAAATTCAATTCTCTGTGCTTCAAATCGACATTCGCCCAAGAAAAAATGGGAAATTTAGTGCGGGGAATGCAATTTGCTCTCTTAAAATTTCCATGAAATGTAATGATGTTGTTTGTCGTTTAGAAAATAGCCAGAAAATTCGAGTTCGTCGTTCAAATTTTTTACAGGTCACAAAGTTCTCCCTGGTGAGTTTTCTACGTGAAGTTTTCCTTTCCAAAATTCTTTGAGTAGAGTTTTCATGTGTTTATATGATATTATTTGATGGCATAGGACATATTGTAGGGTTTCTTTTGTTTTTTTTCCATTCTTTATTTTTCTGTTATTTGAAATCTTTAAAATTTATGGGTTTTTTCATATTAAGATTTCATTAAAAGGTAATGATCTGTAGGGTTTCATATCCATGCGTCCGTAGAGTAGAATGTAAATCGAAATCAAATTTTTAAGAACTAGAAATGGGACTTGGACCAAGACTACAACCGATAAAAGGCCAAATCGATAGGGAACTGAAATTGGCCTGTGAACTGGTTTACTATTAAATACACAAAATATGAAAAAATTATTTGTTTTAGGGTTTGGGAGGGGTTTTATTTTGTTTGAAGCTCCCATATTAAGACAATCTCATTTACCACCGTACTAAACTTTTTGAATTTTTGAAATGTGTTGTGCTCATTCTAGTGAGAACACTGAGCATTACTTAGTCATCAACAAAAGTAATGAATTTTTTTATTCCATCTCAGGAAGAGGTGGCAGATCCAGTGGATAAAACCTAGTGATGATATGATTACACATTCAAGAGATCACACGAAAGTGATTACAAATCTATTTTGAGATAGTAGAGAGTTATGGCATGATAACTCTAGAAAGTATTACACATATTGTTGCTATATTAAAATATAGTGATGACAACAGAGCAAATTCTCAATGGAATGCATTTTTCTAGAATATCAATTAAGTGCATTATGTTGAGAAGTTATAACCATGAAAGCAGTGATCCAATATAGAATAGACAATGAGCAATGTTTAAAATGTCATCTAATGACTAGAAAATTGTCACCATTTATAGCATGTGTGAATATCCGTAGTTTATAACCACAAAACAATTATCCAAAGATGAAAATTGGAACTTTCCCAAGTATGAAATCATAACCAATATACCATGAGCAATCTAATACATCCACAGTACTCACAAAGACAAAATATATCATAATTTTAAAGGAACATTTACCACAGTGTGTTACTGAGAAAAAACATATTATTAGAACATTCCAAATGGTAGAGAGATCCCAAGTAGCAACATCAATTTGTTTTAATGATTGTGAATTCACCAATACTGAGCCTGATAATGTCATCTAGAGAGCAGTATGAACTAAGAGGATATGGTTGAGCTAAGAGAGGCATGCAAGTGATTTTCACATAAGCTCTCCTAATATTTTTGTGAACAATTTATGATCTGTGGGGATATATGAACAGTCCAATAGACCAGCGCTCCAAACATTAAACTGAGATATTAGCCAATTAAAGTTCTAAAAATGGATAATCTTCAAGAGAGTAAAATGGAAAGGAAATCTAAATTGTGTCTTTATAATGATTAAGATGTATTTTTACTTAAAGAGTTGTTACAATTATTGAATTTATATTTCCTCTATAAACAAAACTCAAAGTCTATAGTTCAGTTCATTGTTGCAAAATCATAATCCAAACTTGATATATAAACATTTTTTGTCTTGTTCTGTACAAGATCATGGCGTTTCTTGTAGTGAAAGTGTATCGTAGAGTGCATCTGCTATTGTCTCACTCACATTACATGATTCACCTTCCCTTATTGAACAAACAAATAAAGGAACACTATGTCTCTTCCAAATGACTTGGCGAGTACTAACAAATGATGTTTGGTTGGCCATGTAAAACATGAATTATCATTTAGTTATACCAACAATTCATCCACCATTCAGACAGAGGAATGGGACAAATTCTATTTTGACACTACGAATTGATATATGGGATGTTTCCCTCCTTTATATTTGAGCCACTTATTTCTATGGAATGAGATATATAAATGATTTTATTTTTCCTCCCTAATAAGTTGGTGAAAACTAAAGCAGGGACATACTTGTTGTATGCTAGATAAATTTCCATATGGGGAAGCCTCTTAAATAATCCTAGTGTTGGCACAAGTTATGAAGGTCAACACAGAAGAAAAAAAAGGAAAGAAGTGGAAAGAAAAAAAAATCTAATATAGCCACTTATAAGTTATAATATATTCCAAAATCGTAGTAGTGTCCCATGTTTGAGGCTTATTTTTCAATGAAAAGTGGCATACTCACCCATGCTCTCATCACTAGAAGTCAGGTACCCACTTCACCAAATTAAAAAAATACAATTCTTAATTACGAAAAAGAATTGGGGCTTATACCTAGATTTCCAATGCAAATCTATATGAAGAATTTAAAACATGCATAAACATAAATATGAATCTACAAGTGAAACCCCTCTCATTCATCCATAGGTTTAGCATTCACCTAGAATGTATAAAATGCATACTTAAGTTAGAAATTTCACCATTTGTGTGCAACATTCATAACAACATTTAAGAATTAACTCCATGCACATATATAACTTATAATGGATGATGCCAATACTAGAAAACTATTGAATAATAGGAAACATGAATAACAGAACGTAATGACAGCAATAGACTAGTATTTTGTAAGAACTTGTTCAAGAAATTGGCTACATAGGAGCGATTCACCTCCCATACATAAGTGTCTAAAATGGGCAAGTTTTCAGTCTTAAGTTTAACGCTTTTGTATAAACAACCAACAAGCATTAACTTTGTTCAAATTACACAAATTCATGTTCTTGTATATACAATAATATGGAAATCATGACCTTTTAAACACTTTTGTTACAAAGCTAACTATTGTAGATGTCTTCTATTTCAATACATTATTACAATATAAAAAATAAAAAATTAATCTGTAAGAGTTGGAAGATCCAGTGGCTAGAGCCTAGACAATCCCCAACTTTCAATCCTAATTGTGTTTTGGTGCATTAGACCCTTCCAATCTATGTTACTTACCATCAACTATATCTGAGGGGGTTGTTTCTAGCAGAAAAAAAATCCCAAAACAGAAACTACACCATAAAACTATTCTAATTTCCATTTTTGGATAGGAACCCAATTCTAAGAAACAATCAACATTTTTATTGGTCATTTCTTGCAGGTTTCTAGCCGACAGAAAAGGCCCCAAAATAAATAAAAAGCAGAAAAGAAAAAAGGCACACTTAAGAAGGATCATGAAAAGTAAATTGCTCATTGGGAAAAGAAAAAAACACTAAAGTTGCCTTTAAAAAACTAAAACTGCATGATTCATGTCATTCTTTTACTGCGAAACAGAGCTGCAAATGTAAGGAGAAACCCTACACTTGGAACTTGGAGGTTGGAGCAGAGAATGTCACACAATTGCAGCCATGGACTCTAGAGGATTGCTTGAGGATTTCTACCTGCATCAAACCCTACAATATTTTGGACATGTTTGCACAAGGTTGGTTTTAAACTGAAAGGTTTTTTTCTTGGGATTTTTAAGTTTCTAGATGTGTATCATTTGCATTGTAAAATCGAATATTATAGAAAGAATCCCAAGTACCCAATCATCAATATCACAAAACACAAAAATCCCTGCCAACCAAAGGCAAACTAATCTCCATTTCAAAGAATGCATGGATGCCAAAATAGCTTTTGAAACTAGATTATAGACTGCTATATAGTCTACTCATTGACGCAATCGACCAAGTGGGACAATAGGATCAAGGCATTGCATATGTTCTTATTGAGTTGCACATGTCACGTAGCATTTAGTTGCAATTGGCAAAAGGTAGCAAATCAAAATATGTGGCCGTGTTCTTGGCAAGGTGTCCTTAGTAAAATGCTATCATGAAGTTCAAAGACTATCCATCATGTAGATATAAGGGCACATGTCCCAAGATTGAAATAGATCTAAGGTTGGGTCTGTTTTTGGGATCAATCCAAACTAGGATCCAAGGTAATTTTTTAAACCTGAAGATACCTGCGGTTATTACGCCAAAGGCGTTCTTTAAGGAGAGGTTCGCCTTAAGCCTTCGTCGTCTGTCAATAACCATTTCTTACCGGCCAGGTGTTCCCTTCTATCTACTACATGGAATTTTCCGATTTGCTACAGATTTGTCACTTCATCGCCTTTGTACGACTCAGTATTTTGAGTTTGACTTCATCAATCGTGTTCATAACACTACTCTCCCATTTCCGTGTATATGCCCTGATTATCTCCTCTCTGGTAGTTTTATTAACATGCGAGTATAGGAAAACAGAGGTAGATTGAGAGTGGGTTTGGACATCCCCGCTAAAATAGCATACGTCTGTCCTCAAGTGTGAATGATCACAGCACCGAATTTCGTTGCCATACCTTTGAGTTTTATTAACTTTTTCTGCACCTACACCTGAGAAAGAAGAGTACAATAAATATGCACAAATTAGTTTCAGCATCATACTTGCCTGTGTCTTCATTTAATGTAGTGATTGGCTAGTTGTTTACCATCGATGAGAGCAGAACATCTCACACTGTTGGGTTGAGGATTCAATCTTGACTGGAAGATCTCTTTTTGGACTCGTGAGCCTCACAGTCCTCCCATCCTTTCGAGAACAAGGCTACTCTGATTCCAGTAGCTCATTGTTGAAGGCTAGAAAACAATCATGTCGACAACTTGTGTGATTCTGTATGATCTCATCATTTACCAACTCTATCAATAAAACTATATTTTGATCCCACAAGAAAATCCTGTAGATGATATCAATTCTGGTCTCTTCGACAGCTCAGAATCCCTCTATTTCAAGAAAAGAATTCATGTGAAATAACAACTTTTTTCTTAACTAGGTTTGTGCATTGAAGAAACTTCAAACACTCTCTAGATTTATGGTGTTGTTCATGGCCTTGGATTGTTGTTTTTCTCATGTTGGCAATGGCCAGAAGCAGATTTTGAATCAGATCTCACGAAGTTTGCTTGAGAATGGACAGGCTAGGATGCCTCCCATGGGGTTAGACTGAATGTTCCTATCCCTCTGTGTTTTCTGTGATGATTTGGGTGCCATGCCTTGTGATCTGTCTTTGACTTGTGGAAGTTTTGTGGAACTTTTATGCCATGTTACAAGCTATCAAGCTATCTTATTACAAAGACATATCCTTACGTTAGATGTTCTTCCCACTCATACTCCTTTACATTCTATTTCTATATTGGAAATACATATGGATCAATGTTGATTTGATCCTTCTCTGAATTGCAATGCAATAGTTGGAATCACTTTGGCTGCAATATTGATGAGAAGATAGTTAGAAAAATTAGTATGTGATGTGATTATCACTTAATTGTATTTCTGAGAAACTACTGATCTTTTATTTGATTCTTTGGTTTGGAAGTCTCTTGCAAAGCTGCATTTCCCATAGAAATTAAGCATTTTCAATTCAACTAAGTTTTGTTTTGTGGGTTACTTTTGTTACTGCTGCAGCTGATGCTTTGATCTCAACTCGTTTCAAGAAACTTGGATATGAGTATGTGAATATAGGTAAGTATGCTCTGTTGTACTCTACTCTCAAACGTATCTATGGATCTTGAAAGTCATAACTATGTTATAACACATATGTGATATGAAGTACTAATGTGGGTACTCTTGGTGATCTGAACTCTACATTTCAGGTGAACTAGATGATTGTTGGGCGGAGCACAAGCACGATAAAGATGTGCATGCTCAACTTGACAGTCAGACTGTCTGAGTTTTTTTATTTTCAGTTATGAATGTATTTATTTGTTGGTCTTTGTAAGGTAACTGATTATGTGTTGTTGGTCTTTATTTATGACTAATCTGCAGGGAAGATTAGTTGCAAAATCTTCAACATTCCCATATGGGAATCAATGCCCTTGTTGATTATGTGCACAGCAAAGGACTCAAACTGGGGATATATTCAGATGCCAGGTATGAATTGTAGAAAAGTTACTGCGATTCTAAGACTACTCTCATATTTCAAACAAAATCTCTCTACTCTTCTCCTATCATTGTCAATGTGTTTTTTTCTAAGATTTTATGTATTTTCCAGGTTCCGTACCTGTTCAGGGAAACAACCAGGCTCATTGGGATATGATAAAATAGATGCAGCTACATTTTCTGAATGGGTACATTTTCCTCCTCTGACAGTTCCATAGTGGTTTACATTGTAAATTTGAAATTTTATTATTATTTTACAGACTGATTCTCCTACAACTCATGATAGAGGGTTGATTATCTAAAATATGACAATTATAATATTGATCGCAACTGACCAGAATTTCGGTAAGTCTTTGTTTCTAATCTTCAATCCAATTGTCTTATACTTGATGGATCATTAACTGTGCATTTCTAGCCTGGACAGTAGTCACATTCCCAGGCTATAGTCACATTCCCAAGCTATCTACCATTTAGATTTCATCTCAGTTCTTTACTGCTTGCTATGTAATTTATTGTCCGCACTTATCAATCCCTTTGAAAGGGTGGGTGTTCATGGATTGGAAGTAAATGATGCATTTAATCCTTTTTGTTAACATACCACAAGCTTGTTGATTGTAGCCTAATGGCCCATCTCTATTTTGAAATTTTCTAAGTCTTTAGTCATTGCTTCGGTGGATTGCGGTTCTTGTTCTCTGAGAAGCTGCAAGATCAGTTTTAAGGTTTTGTAAAACTGTAACTTTGTGTGATTATTATTAGAATTTAATTATTCACTGCAACAGAAAAGAGAGTGTAGTTTATTTGGGTATCCAAGTATTGGAAAACTGAATCTCTGTATTAAATTATAGGTACCCAAAAATGAGGGATTCACTTCTGGGAACAGGGCGTCCAATATTTTACTCCTTTTTGTGAATGGTATGTTTTGATTTGAGGAAGAGATCATCCTGCTACCTGGGGAGCCAAAGTGGGAAATCGCTGGAGGACAATAGTATTCAAAAACACTTACTTCATTCACAGGGATTTGGTGATATTTAACTAAAAGGTGGCAACATACCTCATCCAACTACAACTTTTGGGAGGGAATAGTACTAATAAAGAAATCAAAATATGTTTACAATTCACATTTCAATGTGATCAAAATAAGTTTACAATTCACATTTCAATGTGGAGGAAGTAATACTAATAAAGCAATCAAAATAAACTTACAGTTCACATTTCAAAGTGAAAACATAGTTGTTTTACAAATGCAATGCCACATGCCAACCTTAAGTAAAAAAATTAAAATCAAAGATATGAATTACCAAACAATGTTATGTTACTTTGTAATGAATGATATCTTTAAAAATGAAAAAAACATTTCTATGTTCAAACAACTTCAGCTCACTTCGACGCTTCCTTTCCCCATTTCAGGGTTATGCTTGTATAAGAAGGCATGAGTATAGGTTTTATTCATTCATTTTTTCAGACTAGGAAGTAATGGGTGAAGCATAACTATGAATTTCTTGTTTTCAAGAATAGTAAACAATGTTCTGATTTGAGTTTCAGATTTCTGTACTTGCTACTACTTTCTCCAGTTTGATGTATTCCAATTCCTAGTAAAAATCAGCATAGTTTTAACAGAAGTTTCAGTTTATGTTTCCTCTGTAGGTAGCTTAGAAATCAGACTAGAATTGTTACCATGTGCTGAAATGTTTCAACAATGTTTTCACTCTTGGTGCAACTGCAAGTTCATGGTTGAATAAAAAACAACATGGAACAAGACTTTCATCTTCCAAAGCAAGTTGAAAAATTCAATCCTATTACACTTTGTTGAGACATTAAAGTTTTTTGAAGATGGAAAAAATCATATCTTTCATGAGCAGACAAAACATATGGAGATGCAAAGTCATTAAATTCAGCAGCTAGTGGAGAATGAAGACAGAGTTGTAGTGTTGTGCAACTCAGGTGCAGACTGCAGACATATTCACCAAGCCTCTCGGTCCATATCAGTTCTTAAAATTTAGAGACAAGCTTGGTGTAATTTGTAGTGTGACCATTAAGGGAGGAGGATACAACTTATATTTAATAATATTCATAAAACTAATGTTGTGGAAATTTAAAAAATCTGCACATTGAAAGGCTTCAGAAATTTCACCTCATTTACTTGAGGTTCTCCAGATCTATTTCATATAAATTTCGGCCTTATGGCTGAATGTGAAATATTTATTACATACTTCAATTTTGTTCAATGTTTTCACTACGCAAGCTCAAGAAGGCACTGAAATTTACTTCAAGAAGAGATGAATATCACAGCCCTTGGGGCACAATCTAAACCAATGCATAGATCTGAAAATTACTTTTATAAAAGTAGATTTGTTACAGAACAAAATCTGATTTCTTGTTTCATATAGACATGCTAAAACACACAGTGTTTCAGCATGGCTGTCCCAACAAATCAGTTCATTAAAACAACCATGAAACTACTCACAACAATGAGCAACCAAAGTCTGATTTTTCAGATATCCAACATATAATGTCAGGATAACAATAGTACACTTAAATTTTAATATATTATGCAAATGAAGATAAAGTACAATACCTCAACTCTTCCCAAGAAAGGACTCTCCAATTGCTTCCCAAACCTTGGATAAGGCATCCACCATCAACAGTAAACCATAACCAACAATACAAAGGCCTAGCAAGGCATCCCACCAAGCTATATAGCCACACCAAAGGCTCTACAACAAGCTAGTATAAACACCAACAAGTTCACCCTTGGATCTCCCACTTGCATCCCACAAGCTATCAAGAAGAATCACCAAGTATTATTATTGGCTCCCACTTTTGATGACACTCCTTCTCGTGTATTATTGGCTACTAATGAGCACTTTTCTCTTGATTTTGAAAAGCACAATAGAGCGATTGGTTCTAAATTGCATCATAAGATGCATTACACAGGTGGTGGGGTTGGTAAGCATGGAAAGGGAATTGTTACTGCTATTATGAATGAGATAAGATAGAGAAAGATGCCTTTAATAATTGTCAACTTCATTGCCTTTTGCAAGTCCCTCTGATATCCTAACCACTTTTATTTTGCTGCAACCAAATCCTGCACCATTTGTTGATTCATCTACAATTGAGATACTAAAACTTGAATCCACTCCCTATGATTATTCTATTGATATGTAAAGACCAACTTATGTTTAGCAGGAACCACATGTTGCACCTTTTGTTCAGTCATCACCAAATCTACACCATCCACATTTTAGCCATGCTGGCATCCTTGTCATAGAGAGAGGAGACATTCTCACTCTCCATCCAAGTATTGGCATTCTAATTGCCACACTTATTAGTGTGATAGTTCTTCTTCTTGTAGATCAAAGTGAAGAGACATAATGGCACAATATTGTATCGATGTCTACTATCAGGTTTTATTGTGGTTGGATTGATGATTGGTCATGCCAACATTTGAGCACTTGTTTGAGAACTTCAAATTGGTCTTTTTAATTGATTGTACAAACGTACAAGCCTCACTGTTGTATTTGATTGGTCATCACAATAGTCTTTGCATTTGATAACTTTGATGGCACCTTTGATTGTTGTTCCTTTTTTGCAAATGTGCAAGAGAAAGACACTTTATGATGGGAAGACCATCTTGGTGCATGTTGGACCTCTTGTTGAGACTTTAGACCCTTTTGTTCAAAAAGCATGTGGTTATCTCTCTTTGGTCAACATTTTTGCTAGATCACTCTTAGCCTCAACCAAAGTCTTCGCCATATACTATATCATTTATGGAGACAGTTTCTTGACAACATTATGGGAATTCAACTCCCATCCTCGATTACTTGTGCCTATGCTCATTAATAAAAACCTTTGTTTGCTTTTCCAGTTTCATTGAAGTTCATGTAAATATTTTGGTTTCCTTGGAGGCATTTGTTTTGAATGACTCTAATTATGTTTTGTTTTTTATTTATTTTCTTAGCATATGCACTTTTATTATACATATTAATAGCAAAGCAAAATCTTAGTGAGTGTGTGTCATTCTCTCCATTGCGCTGGTGTTTTTTTTATGTAATCACTTTAACGAAATTGACCAAAACCAGTATGTTGAGATGTGGTCTAGTGGAAATTTAGCAAGATTTCCACAATGATGACCCAATTCAAAACCTAGTAGGCATTCTGATCAAGTTAAAGCAATTGACCAAGTCCTTCCTAGGTGTCAATCATGTTAACCTAGAAACATTGATTTTCTGTTAAGGCAGAGAAGGCATCAATGGTATTTCCCCATGCTAATGAGATCTTTGTAGATAAGACCATGTGCAATTCTTGATTGACCTCAGTACCAAGTTCGGAGTTATACCCTGTTCAGTCAAAGGGGTCTATCTAACCCAAAAGAGAAAAATATCCGAAAACCTTATATTTTCCTCTCTTCTTAAAATACCTAACAATCATATATTTTCCCCTCTTCTTAAAGTACCTGAAAATCTACTATAGCGATTTCAGAGGTGATTATTCTAATTTAATCTATCTATATGGGAGTATTGAAATTAATTCACATGGTGACTGGTGAGATAGACAAGGGTTATATGCTATATGGTATTTATTATCTATTGTTAATCAAATGTCCATGAACTCTTGTGGTTTTAGCATTAGTGTTGCATAAGGACGAAATGTGAAGGAAATCTTTGGATATCCAAGCATCCAAATATTCTTAGTAAACGAATTTTAAAATGGTTAAAAAAAAAATAATGAATCAGATGGCATATTAAAGAGCCATAAGAAACTATGTAACAACAACAGATTGAAAAGTAATTTTAGAAAGAAAAAAGGTTAGTACCTATGAGCTTGATGATAATGATAATGACAATGATGATGACAATGACAATGATGATGATGATTACGATGACGATGACGATGATCACAATGATGACGATGATGATGATGAGGACAACAACAACAATGTTGATTATGGGGATGACAATGACGATGATGACAATGATGATGACGACGACGATGATGAGGATGATGACGATGAGGATGATGACGATGATGAAGATGGTGATGATGACGATGGTGATGATGATGATGATGATGATGATGTTGACAATGGTGATACTGATGCTGCTACTGATGATGATGATGATTACGATGATGATGATTACGATGATGACACTGATGACAATGATGGCCATGGAAACCATGATGATGACGATGACGATGACGATGATGTTGAGGAGGAGGACGACGATGATGATGATGAAGAGGAGGAAGACAATGGTCATTATGGTGATGACAATGATGAAATTGATGATGATGACGATGATGATGATGACGGCGATGATGGTGACGATGATGGTGGTGATGAAAACGTAGGAAATGATGATGTTGATGAAAATGACAATGATGATGATGACGACGATGATAATGATGACAACGATGACGATGATGATAATGATGACGATGATGACAATGGAAATGATGATGATGATGACAATGATGATGACAATGATGATGACGACGATGACGACGACAATGACAATGAAAATGACGACGATGATGAAAATGACATAATTTGATGATGACAATTACAATAATGTCGATGATGATGATGACAATGATGATGATCATGGAAATGATGACGATAATGACAATGATGATGAGGAGGAGGAGGAGGATGATAATGTTGATTATGGTAATGAAAATGACTAGAATGATGACGAAGATGACGATGACGATGATGATGGTGATGACAACAATGATGACAGTGATGACCATGGCCTTTTCACAGGTCTCTTCACGTGTGTTAGACTTTCGATGAAAGTTTTTCGTAAGCTCGATGGACAGAGAATGCATCGAAATTTCAATGAAAGTTCATCGGAAGTTCGATGTATAGAGAACAAAGTGATAATTACAATGAACGTCAGGGAGGCCAAAAATGTTTTTTTGACAATACCATTAATTTTATCCTTATTGTTGTAATATTTCGTCGAATATTGACCACATATGTACTAGTGATATTTGGTTCTGATACCATCTCAAAGTTACACATTTTTACCATCCAACAAAATCATTTTGGCAAGATTCACCCATAGAGGAAATAACAAAGTTAGTAACAAAGGGAGCATCTCTTCTAGATCCTATCTCACTCACAGCACATCGACTCCTAATAGGAATTTTATGAGCTTTTTTCACTACTGTATGTCTAGGTATCCTCCTCCATAATACCTTCTCATCTAAATAGATCAGTTAGGTCTTCGTTAGGACTGGTCGTACACATACACATAATACTTGCAGAGAGATAGATATTTGATATTATTATTCAATGTATAAAAATTTACACATCATATGTGATGTGTATCAAGAGAGAATTATGTTGGACAACCACCATTATGTTCAAAATTCTTGTAAATTTAGTTGAATGGATGGATAGTTCAAAATATTGTGATTGTGCATGCCTTTAGACTTGTAGAATATTTTTCAAGAGCTTAACTCCCATAGAATATTTCAAACCTAAAGAGAAGAATTCATTGAAGCATATTTAGGGTCTTAGTTGAAGCTTAGTCGAATATCCCAATTGTTGTTTTCTGACAGTAAGTCTTAGCCATAGGGAAGAACACATTCACTAGTATGAAAATGGACCATAAAGTGTTACTAAAGAGATCTAGAAAATGTCAACCATAGTACTTGAACAATTCAGGCTATTTGACCTCCAAAGGTTCATAGCGACATTGCTTCCTCCCAACCACAATTGCAGCATAAACCTTAGTTACTTCAGTCTTCTTTAGACAATTTTAAACTTGAGACAATTTTTGAAAGCTAATGGAAAACAATGCACTAAGAACTTCTAATGCATTGATGGTGTTGATGCATCTGGCTAAGGTTAAGAAAGTGGCACTCTCTCATGCATAGACTATGCATAGATCATCATCCCATTCTAGAAGAATGACAATGCATTTTGTGCACCGTGCTATATATATATATAACCCTTACTAAATATACATCTCTTGTTGTTCATGCTTAATTATGGTAGTCTATCTGAGATTATCATTATCATCATCATGGAATGACTTAATTGTTTCACATTTATTATCTCCTAAAGTTTTCTACACATATGAATACCATTATATGAATAATGACCATGATATTGATATTTCTATGCCTAGATGTTGTTATTTCTATTTTTTTTTAAATGACCATTATTTCTTGTTGTCAGTTTCTCATAAGTGCATTTTTCACATCATGTACATATGTTTAGCATTTTGACAGTCTCTAGTTGTTGTTTAACAATTTGAAAGGCTATGATTTGTTTTGTATATATGTATGTTCTTCTTGTTTGCAAGCTATTTAGATGACATATAGATTCATATGTTCTAACAATGTATTTCTAATTTGGTCTTAAGTTAGGTAACTAGGTAGACATATCATGAATCATTTCTCTTAATTAAGTTATTTTTATTTAGATATCCTATAGAAGAGGAACACAAAATTGAAAATATTTTACACCAAGCAAAGCCCTACATTTCATTGGTGCGATATAAAAATATCTAGTGTCATTAGTGTGGGGCATACAAATCCATAGATGTCATTGGTGGGCTATACCAAGCCTTTTTACAAACCTCTGTCAAGTTTTGCCTCATAATTTTTTTTTTAATGGAAGTTGGGGAACCCCTTAGTGGAAATTCTAAGTACATGCCTCAAGGGAATTGGAATCTTGGTGGCCACTAAACCTACCACCCCCTTGAAAAATCATAAATGTTTTAGAAGTGCACATGTGAACCTTGGAAAACACAACCCCTGATGCTTGCAACATTGTTTGGAGGGACAAACTATGTTTCTTTTGCAAACATGTAAAATGAGTATATTATAGTTTAATGAATATATTTTCCCGTTATTATATATGTTTTTATACTTTATCAAAAAATCCACCAAGACTTCAAAGTGTTTTATATTTTATTAAAAGATTCGCCAAGATTTTCCAAGAGTTTATAATTTAGTGAAAGATTCGCTAGGATATTACAATATTTTATAATTTAGTGAAAAATTCACCAAGATTTTGCAATATTATATAATTGACTAAAATATTCGCCAAAATTATATATACATTTTATATTATTGATAAAATAGCTTTCAATTTTTCTTATGTATCATGGGAATTCACACATTTATTATACATATAAATTTAGGTGGGGTTCTTAAAATCACCATAATATGATGTTAGCACATTCAATAGCATAATCCATTAATAAACATGACAAATACACCCATGGAATAATAATTCAAATATTTGCAAGATATCAATTGGACAGGAAAAGAGTATTTATATTAATATATGATCAACAAAAGTGAAAATGTTACAGACATCTGTGTCGGCATGATTCAGAACCGAGAAACCAAGTTCCTTCCAGCTGGGCATGCACCACTTCAATCCTCCACCAAAGGCAAGCTCATAATAGAGAATCAATGAGGTTCTCAATCAATAAGGGAAGATTTTGGGGGCTGAACATTGTGTTCAGACTTAAAGGACAAAGGGATGCAGACTCAATATGAAGTAAATAATTTCTCTAGAGTAACTTTGCTCTTAAAGTTGAATTCTTTTCCCCCCTTTCCATAGCTCAGAATTGGCCCATTTATAGCCTTCAAAATGGAACTGAAGAGTCAATTTAGAACGTTTCCAGTATATGGAAGGCCAAGGATCATAGATTTCTCATTGTGACATGGAAACCTGACATTAATTTTCAGTTTTTGGTGCAAATCTCGATGTACGTGGGTTGTAGTGGAGAAGCCTGCGTATACGCATGTTGTATAGTATGCAATATGCGTACATGTAGAAAAGTATGTATTTTTAGCTCTGGATTTTACAAACAGGGATGATAAGTCTGCATAGGGAAATGGAGAAAGGTCTTCAGTGCAAGATTTCATAGGGTGAGGCAAATCTTTCAATAATAGATGCCCCCTAATGTGTGAGGTCAGAGGAGTATCTATGATGGCCAAAATACATTATAAGTAACCCATAAGTGTAGTGATGGGAAACCATCTAGAAGAACTAGTTTCTCATTACATTATGCACTAACTTTGCATACATGGATCCCAATAGAATTATAATGCAGATCCATGTGAAAGTATACCAAACAAGGATTTATGGCCATGAATAGGAAAATACAAATGCGGTTACATGCCAAAAGTTTTCATAGTCATGAACAAGGGCCAGTAGAATCAGTCTAAAAAATCGATCTGAAGATATTTGTATACAATGGCATATAATCTGATCTCCCATGGGCACTGAATTCATATAGGTACTGGTCCAATGAAAAGGAAGCAACAACTCAGGAAAGTTGTGGCCACATACTGATGTATTCAAGTCTTCTACACAATCCGCCAAGGGTGCAAGTCTACATCATGTGAATAAAGGAGTTGAGGTCGAACATAATGTGACATCATTTGATTACCGATCATTGAGGTATACCGTTAACACAATTGAGACATCCTACCGATAATGAAAGTAGGTATCAAGGCACCGATTACATTCTTACAAGTGTGAGTAAAGGAATCGGTGTCGAACACTAGAAGAATCCATTGATCAAGAGACATTGATGTATTCCCAACTGTTGATGGTGAGAGAACATGCCATTAATGGTTGCAAGCCTCAAGGTACTCATAAGACTCTAGGTCCCGTTTCCAAAATAGATGAGCTGAAGTCGATGGAAGGAGACCCACTGAAAGGAGAGAATTAAGGAATCTCTCATCAGTCAGCATGAGGTACAAAGCAGGAGATTCATGATTTGGTGGGAATCAAACGAAGAACATGTTCACAAACCAACGAATGTAACATCCCCAAAAATAAATTATTTTTAAATGTGAAATTTGCTTAGGAAATGATTTCCATTTTTAGTAAATTCGAAATTGAAAAATTATTTCCATTTATGGCAATTCTGAATTTTGAATTTAGTTGATTATAATTGATGATTATGACTATTGGGCAGAGATATGATTTGACCCAACTAACTATTTGACTATGACACTTTTATGAAACAAAATATTTTATATTTATTATTGATGGACAAATGGAACAACCATGTTAAAATCAGCTGACCATGACTCCATGAGAGGGGAAAATGTTGGAACTACCTTAGGGATGAATGTGACAAGTGGCAAATCAAGAATTTGGCCATTGCCAACCCCTGAAAAATCAAGGATTTGGAAATCTGTGAAAATTCCCAAGGAGGGAAAAATACCTAGGAAAAAATTGCTTTTGATATATAGCATATGAGAGGAGGCAGGGCACTGCCTAGTATGATGGGAAAATAATAATTATCTTTGGTTGTTATGAACACTGTTTTCTGAGTGTGAGGCAAGGAGAAGTTGCTAAAACTGAAGGACTATTGCTGAGGTGGAGTTTTGAGTTCACCTTCATGGATTCATGGTCAGGATAGGGGGTGAATGGAGCAAGTAGAATTGGTTGTTCCGTTCTAAGGTTGGGAGGAAAGTGGTTGTTCCATTTGTTTCAACAAACTTGCTCAGATATGTTCATCTACTCTTTTTCTAGATATATGTCTCTTGCTTTAAATGACTAATAGAATACATCTATACCACACTGGGTTAATTATGTATCTTGATTTACTTTCTAAACATGGATCACTTTGATTTAAATGGCTGATAGAATACATCTATACAATGTTGGGTGAATTATTTATGTTTAATTTGTTTCTAAACAAGAATCGTTTTGATTTAAATGGCTGAAAGAGTATATCTAGCATAATATTGTATGAATTATTGTTGTAAGTTAAACTATGAATGGATGGAGACAACTGTAGGATAAACCCCCTACAAGTTTAATTTCATATTTCAAATAAACTGCCTATACATCTTAATTATGAATAGAATCAGAATTATGTAAAACACACTGGAATGCTTCTAGTTTAAAACAAAATTAGTCTAATTCTACTTCTGATAGTATAGATCCTATGTTTATATAAGTACAAGAAATCCATCAAATAAATCGTTTATTGCTTAATTGACCAAGTAAAATGATGAAGGGTACTCAAGAATTAAAAGTGATTTTACATTCGCATATTATTGTAAGGAATTTATACAGAGACATAACACTCGTATAATATCTATGTATGATAAGAATAAAATTGTAAATATATATATATATACAGAAGATTTGATGTTCTATTTCTATATATAAAGATTCATATAATGAGAATCTCAACGATGATATGGGAAGGTAAACACATCTATTCATTTTATGTCAGAAGTTAAGCTTGTCTAATTAAAATTTGTATAGAACAAAGCCCCTTTTTCTTTGAGTCGAATAACGTAGAAGACGGAAAACTCAATGAAATTAAAGAATATAAATTTCAGAAAATACACAAGTTTAAATACATATACACAGGACTGTAGGTTTCCAGACTGCATATCCAATAGGTATTAAAAATATAATGGAAGACAAATAGTCTAACTAGTCATAGTGGAATTTCTGGAAATGAAATGATGGAAAGCAAATAATCTGCCTAGTCACAAATGGAGACCTAGAAAAGAAAACATTATAAGGGTAAACAAATAGGTTAGAATATCGCGTAAGATATTCTAAGATAAAATGATACAGTAGTAAATTAATTGTAGTGAAGGGTATATACCCTGGAATCACATATTTTGGATACACACAGACCTACTAGAGTGATAATTCAAAAAGGGAAAAGCTACAGGATTAAACAAGAAATCGTTCAAATTTTCTCTATAGGATCCAAAGTAAAAACCGGAAAGAGTCAAGATAGAATTATTATTCACAGATGCGTATTGCTATTCATTCCAGAGATATTCATATAACAGATATATTATTCTGAAATAAGGGATTGTTTGTATTTCCATCTAAAAATCGACTATACAACTTGAATAATGATACAACCATATTCAATTTATATCGTTCAGTTATTTACACAGTAATTTAAGGTTATGACCCTTATACCGTTCCGCTAAAATTGGAGATACAAAGCTAAAGAATAGACTATCTTTATGAAGGGACTTTTTTTCACCCATGATGATAGCATTCTAGTTTTAGAGTCATATCAATCCTTAGAAACCTAGGACACTCCTTTAAGGGCGGTGAAATGAAACCTGAATACCTTTTGTGCATATGGCAGGGGCCTGCATCCAGGATTGTGCATGATCGAAGTCCCTGCAATGAAATAAAAATTCAAAATTAGTATTATACAACATAATTAAGACGAATGTCATTTTCAATGGAATGATTAATGACATGAAAATTTTATTTCAGAGTTGCACTTAACTTACGAATTGGAGACCTGGTGTCCTTTCCCTGTCATTCTTTGGTTGAAAATACCTCCTAGACCGAAGGGGAGGGTGGTCCAAGAACTTCCTCATGGGTACCCTCGCAACAACATGGTCCCATCATTAGAATTGGTCATCAAGTTGTTTAAGTCAAACTCTTCAGGAAAAGAAATAAACAAACAATATTAACATTGAAACAAAACTACATGGGTTCGCGTAGTGTGAGCAAGCCAAATTCATTACTCAAACATTAAACATATAGTTAAATGCTATATGCCAATGGATTCATCAAATCTAAAATGAAACGATTGTCTGTGCTGAAAATGGCATTTTTAATCAAATATTAAATACAAAGTTAACGTTCTTGCCAAATTTTATCAAGGCTTCGAATGGCGTTTACTACATACATACAACAATAATAATAATAGGAAATCACCCGAATTTATTACAGACTCAAATATTTGTATGTTGTAGGGTATCCCTTAACAAAACTATTCAGGATACAAAATCCCCATAATTCTTTATGTACCAAATATAAATACAGTAAGAAGACGTTACAATCGTAAGAACCAGCTAAGGGCCTGATAAAACCTACAAAAGGGTGGGTTCCCAAATAAAACGCAAATAACATACATTCCACAGTACGAGTTTTCAACTCCTAGACTAGAACCATGCATAGTCGCGCAGACGCTCAACACCAATTAACAATGCATAACATTAGAGGAACTGTAAGGAATGTAGGGTAACAATGAAACCCTAAGGGTAAAATACATATGGTAACTATGCCTATGCAAACACGTTGAAAATCAGAAATAAGAAGGCAGAATATCGAGTCCTTTTAGGAAGATTGAAAATAAAACAACCGTGAAGTTTACTTATACAAGAGCATCGTGAAATTACCAGGGTAGTCGGGTAGAGATGCCTTCTTCCACCGGGTACAATCTTCCAAGTCACTGATCTCCCTCACTGAGAAAATAAAATGTAGAGCTAATTCGGAGAAATTCACAAATGACAAAAGAAAATTCATCTATCCCTAAAATCCCTTACCATGTAGAGTAAATGATGATGGTACAAACACTGGTCTTGGCCATGTGATGGGGAAGATATTGCATGATCTTATTGGTTAAAGGGACAAGTGATAATCATCGAGTTTCACACTCACAGAGTCTCCATTAATGGTCAGATAAGAGGTTTAATTGATGCCTGATAGGAAACCTCCCTTTCACATTAAGAGGTGCGAAGTAAAGGATAGTCCCATCATGATACGACAAACTGGACCACTTAAATATAACATCTATCTTTCAGTTAATACCTCGTTCGGATGAGACATCATTCATTTGAGACATGTTTCAGTTAAGACAGAGTTAAACGAGTTTTTTAGGATTGAGATTTATTAACAAAACCTTTATTTCAATAGTAATTAGAATCTCATTACCCAACCAATAAAGGCTAGGGGATTTGCTCGATTTATTTCCCACGTGAAGTAATATCAAATACCTTATATTAAGCCAATAATATTTTATGGAGGATGTATACACCCAACCCATTTTACTTTGTGCATGGTATACAAAGTATTATTTCGAAGGTCAACGAGATTTTCCCTTGTGTGCAATCATAGAATCTTATGCTTAGGGAAGAGTATAGGATCTTGAGTCCTAATTCTAATATGATATGGATATATATATGTAATTATTATAATAACTTTAGGACTGAAGGGTAAATGTTAGAACATGGAGATTTATATATATAGGAACTTTGTTTAGTGTGAGAAATTCTCATAAATGAGCATTCACCATTTGATAGTTAGAACATAAGAAATCTCAAAAAGATTAACAATAATGTTAAATACTACCTTCTCTTAACTAAGAGTCTGCTATAACGAAATTTGGAGATTAATGTTCCTCAGATTTTTTTTTTATTTGGCAAATTTGAGGTATATTACAACGACCCTGTGCATCTTTCATGTGTGCCAAGTGCAAGTAGTACATGAAAAATACCCTTTGAATAATAGCCAATGATGAAAATTGTTGACAAAGGTGAGGAAACCACCAATAAGGCTAATGGAATCTAAGACACTGCACGAATCCCAATGTGTGAATAGATGTCTTGCCATCGAACACAAGGGAAACCACCTAGTCAACGAACAATGATGAAGTGTTGATTGTTGGGTTCAAGGTTACCTACCAATGATGAAAGTAGGACCAGGGTGCATGATAGGACTACAATATCATGTGATTATGAGACAAACTGAGGGTATGGCTGGCATGTAAAGTCAAGAGTTCTGAGAAGTGGTTGACAGAGGTTGATAGACTTCCTTTGAACAAGAGAATGAGACATATAGAGGACTTTGGCAACATATAACCAATGGTGAAACCATCAGATGAAGGAGGCATCAATGAAATTCTCTATAGGGACTCGAAGAGTAACTAGTCGACAGACAAGACTTTGTAACAAGCTCAGCTTCCTAAGTCCATGCTAATCCAAAAATTATGATGACAAATGGACTCAATAACTTTGAGCTCTGTTCAATTGCGACACAACTGCTTCCAAGATAAGATAATACTCCATTCTCACCCATCTTTTATTGTTTTTACATATAAAAATGAATTCTATGATACAGAGGAGGAAACGAGTGTCGCAAGTAAACAAAACTAGTTCCAGCAGTGGAACATACCTATGCTCAATGCAAGGAGATGCAGGCGGGATATGGGCACTCGGGGGAATGTTCCATCCTAGGTATAGGGTGTCAAATTGTGAAGGATAAAAACGTGGCTCTTCTTGGTTGGGGATGCAAAAAAGCTGAGGAAAACAGTTTATAACGCTAAGAGAGAAACAACTATAGGCTCAATACTGCAAGAAAGGGCATGAGATGTAGTCACAACTTAATGCCAAAAAAGTCCCTTTTTATGTCATTTAGTCTACTTGGTGTGGAAAAGGGATAGACTTGTGCCAAATATATGTCCTTTCAAATCAAATTTATGAGTGTGAAAGAGACAAGTTCACTCGACAATATTTTCGCTTTTTGAAGATGAGTTGGAAAAGAACTTAAATTAAACTCATTTGGGAGTCCTCAGGGTATAAGGAAGCATGTTTATGAGTGAGGAATGAGGCTCAACATAAAGTCATGTATTGGCTATGAGGGACTCCTGGTCCTATGGAAACAACTCAGCATGGGCACCAAACGAAGCAGAGGCTCTAACTAGGGAACCCATGTTCGGTAAGTCTCTACCACTAGATAATGACACTACTCATAGCAGATGGAAGGTTCTGTGTCAAAATAAATGGGTTTGTACTAAGGAAAAAAAGTGACAGTTATAGGATAATGCAAAAATGCATGATGGAATGAATACCTATCCTATATGCTAGGTAGTGAAAATATCCTGTGGTGACGAACGATAAACATAACATTGAAATCTGCAATAATCCCTGGTAAAAACTACAAAAACCAACTCAATGCACCTTTGTATTAATCCATTAGGTGAAAAAATGACTCAAAACTATAGAAAGTGGGTAAAAATTGTTTATAAATAGTATCAAAACCAAAAATTACTATACCATTTTGACTTTTTACCCAAATAGTGAAAATTGAACCAAAATACCTCTGAGATTAAACTAGTGATTGTAGGAGCATCAAGTGACAAAATCAGAAACCATCTAGACCAGATAACTCTTCTTCCATTTCTCTTCATTTCCAATGGATTAAAATTTTAAATTAGGTTCCAAATTTTGAGTAATTTAGGGCGTAAATTGTGAAATTCGGTGTACACAGGTTGTCTCTTATCGGGTTGCATATATGATGGGTTATACGTTCCTGTGAAAACTACATGGCATGTATACCCAGCCCTATATGCAACTGTAAGTGAAGCAGCTCGCGTACAAGCACACAATCAATGATTTCTATGGTTGTTAACTCAAATTTTGACTTTCATCTAGCAGGATGGTTCTTGAATGGAGGGAAAGAGAGCACGAGGAGGTCGATGCTGATATGGATCGATACATGGGGGGGGNAAATATGTTTCTTATATAAATTTTGGGCACTCAAAAGGATGAGGGTCCATGTGAGGTTTCTTGAGATGCTTGTGGGTTACTGGGACCCTGAGAGTGAAAGCTTCAATCTCGATGGGTAACCATTGAGGATTGAGGTAGAGGATATCTACTTTTTGATTACATTATCATGTCGGGGAGAGGTTGTAAACCTAATATCACAAGGATCATGGAGAGGAATGAAAAGAGAGGAGTACATAGATGCCCACTATGTAGCAGAAACTCCGAAGGTTGGGAGTCAACTCCCTATCCGAGCGATAAACAATATCAGCATGAAGATTGTTGTCCTTGTATTGACCAGGATCATAGGTTTGGCTTCATTGCAACAGACATCAAGGTCACTAATGTTCTATGCAGTACAGTGCTTGAGACCCACAGTATATGACTGGTGTACCTCACTACTAGAAAATATGAAGAGACAGTTGACATAGTGCAAACAGGGGAGTAAGAGGAATTTTGGGTTTTCATGTATCCTATGCAGTTTCTTCTTTGAGCGGGTTCCAGGTTTGGGACAAAGAATCAAGATTCTTCCTAGAGGACCTCATGATCTATCCATGGCATAGTAGACTGAGGTAATGAGACGACAGGGGGGAGGTAGGGTGCCCACACCCTACAATGAGGATTTCTTCTACTGGTGGCGGCGATAGTTCATCACCTTATATGAATATCCCTATGCAAAGATCAACTTCAGAGGGGATATAAACATGCCACTCCCACCAGGGACCGCCTACAGTGACATAGGTATGTCGAATGTTTTTAAATATTTCATTTTTTTTTTTTTTTGTATAGTGAAACAAAAATAGTTTTGGATGATCCTTAAGTACTAACTAGACACTTGTGTAACACATATGTGGTTTTGCGACAACCAGAAGGGTTTCCTTGACATCAACAAAGCAATCGAGGAGACGAGGAAATGGGGGGAGAAGCTAAGAGAGTCCTACAAAATGTGCAGGGAAACCTATCTCGTTTGACTCATAGGATGCCCATGGTTCAAGTAGAGGATCTGTCAGAAGCCATGCAACGGAAAGTGGTTGGTGTGTCTAGATATTGGGTATGAATCTTTCAGCATCTCGCAAACGTCATAGTTTGTTACCATGACACACATACACCGCCATAGGTGTAGATGTCATGGATATTGTAGTATCAGCTGTATATGCATATTGAGGGTATTAGCCCCAATTTTGTACTATAAACACCATAATTTTTTAAATATATATAAAACAAGGATCTTCGGCTTTACTTATATTTTACAATGTGTACATTGATGAGATGGTTTTATTTTCTTTAGTTATGTTACAAATGCCAATCTAAAATGAAATTAGCATAAGCATCGAATACATGATCAGAACTCCTAGGAATGTGATAATAAGTAATAAAATCAAACTATCATTCTAAAAGACGTACTCGTAGGAATCATTGAAGCAAAGTAAGATCACTAATGTAGTAACTGTCGTTCAAATGACATACTACTAACTAGGAATCCAGACGAACTTCTAAAGAGGGAATACCATGTGAGATAGCATCACGCAAAATTTCTATGACGACGCTATATTCTACCACATTATTCGTGTATGGCCCTAGGCATACGCAACCTGAAGACACCAGTAGAACCTCAGGTGAATGAACCTCCCAAGTGGTGGAAGCCAAGTTAGTGTATGACGACTCGCTTCATCTGTGAATCCTAGGTAGACCAAAGACTTCGTTGACATCTGTCAACCAAGGGAAAAATCGATAAGCAAGTTGAAGACAAAAATAAAGGGAAACAATATATACACTAAACTACATTAATATACAAAGATTTTTGCCCAAGATTGGGGCTCAAGCGTAATACCTTTTCAAGTAGAGCCCATTCCTGGGCTCGACCAACATATTCCCTTCGTAATCTTCTAACTCATAGGCTCATTTTTCTAAGACATGTCACACGATATAAGGACCATGCCACATGGGTTTAAACTTTCTTGCCCCAGTGGTTCTTTGACTTGATCATACAAGAGGACCAAGTCACCCTCAACGTACAACCGAGGATAACTAGATTTATCATATGGGACCTTGAGACATATTTTTGTTTCCTCGATAGCCATAGAGGCATCTCGACGCTGCTCATCCAGACTCTCTAGGTGTACAAGGCATCACTTGAGATCATAAGTTTCAGGTAGGAGCACGAATACCAACTGAAGAGAAGGGATTTAACATTCAATAGGTAAAATCAACTCCACACCATGTACTAATTGGAAAGGGGAAAAAATGGTGGCAGTATTAACCAAGGTTTGGTATGCCCAGAGTGCGGGATATAGCATAATGTGCCAGTCGGACTTACTCTGGCTAACATTTTTTTGCAAAATGGTCTTGAGAGACTTGATGACGGCCTCTACGTTTCCATTTTCCTGGGGGTAATAAGGAGAAGAATGACCATGTCTAAAACCCAACTTAGATGCTATCTCTTCCATCATTTCTTTCTGAAAGTGACTGCCATGATCAGTGACAATCTCACTCGGGATACCAAACCGGCCAATAATTTGATTGAATACGAAGAAGGTGATAGTATTCCCGTCAGATTTAACTATAAGCATGTCCTCAACCCACTCAATAAAGTATTCAACGACCACAATAATGTCCTGATGCCCCCTAGTTGAAGTTGGGTTGCAATCCATGAAGTCCACCCCCCACATAGTGAAGGGACCTATGATAATGACTGGGTGAAGAGGGGATGGATGCGAGCGCATTTTCTGAGTGAACACCTGGAAGCGGTGACACTTCTTACTGGACATGGTGTAAACATGATGACTCGATGTCATGAAGTTGAAAGTACCCATAAGGTAAGAATACATTCTGACATCAATATTCTTAGTTGTCGATAGAGAATTTTCGATCACAGGGATCAACAGTCCAATATATGCATTATGACTATTGTACGAAAAGGATAACTAGTCGATCATCATGATCTTCCCTTCATGAGGAAAACAAAGAGTACATAAGACAGACAATACGATAACGACCATAGCACAGGTCCAATTGCGTCCTAGTAACAAGTTATAATCTAGAGGCGCATCAACTACCTTGACCTCCACCTCTATCATCTTCCCACCTAACTGGACCGCAAATGCAGGAAGAATACTTTGAGGGCAGAATGAATGATCATCAAAAGTAATCAACATGTTCGATAACTTGGAAAGAGTCGGAGAACCAAGATATTTCCAACAGATCGGGAACATCAAACAAGTGGCAACACCTTCATCAACAACCACATGTTTGATGGTATACTTTGAGTACTCCACATGGATTTGTAATGCCACTTGGTAAGGCAAGCGAGGCTTCACATATATGATGTCCATCTTAATAAATTTTGAGCTACTAGGTTCTAGAGCTCCTAACGCAGATAGTAAAGCATTCCTCTATGAAGGACATGTCCCGAGTACCTCCAAAGCTAACATAACACAAGAGGTTTGACCCAGGTCCTCAACAATAGATTAGTTTTGGGTAGATATAGAATTTGGATTGTGGGTAGAGCACTTGAGTACTCCTTCATAATACAAGGCGATGGCTCTAGTTTTTCAATCTGTAAAGTTGTCTCCGAAGGAGGAGGAGGATATTCTAGACCAGGTATATCCTGTGAAGAGCTATAATCTTGAGATAGAGTGGCTACATTAACTTTCACATCGACCATATTGATACACAAACGGTCATCGTCTTCCAACGATGCGTTGTCTCCCACCATCCACATTTCTGGCATTTGAGGAGCTTGAGGCCATGTGCTGGTTATGTGGGAAATGATTTGTCAGTACGGTGGGCAGTAGAGGTAATAACCTCGCATCTTATGAAAATTTGGGGCATAAATGAGTAAGGTGGTCATCTGTACAAATATTATAGGGAAATTTCACCTTACGTCTTTCTCATTTTCCCTCTCCAACATTATTATTCGTCTTCTCATTATTACCATTGTCCTTGGGTTTATTATTATTTTTTCCACCCTTACTATTATTACATCCTTTCTTCTTATTCCTACCTGGTTGCTGGTTAGCATTTGGGTTGACCTACAATTGCACGAAATGTACATCCGTCGATTGAGTGGGATTGGAAGACACAGACGAAGTTGGCCCTCCTACGGACTGGTTTAGAGACAACTCTTTCAAATGTCTTATCACTGAATTTGTGGAATTTTACATTGGTAGAACCTGCAATGCCATAGGCATGAGGTCCAAGATTTTGTCTAGGATCGTAACTTGATCATGCTGTGTCCTGAAGAATGTGGTATAACATCCCAGACTAAGCATATATTAGATCTAGCTGCTAGGATTTAAAGATCACTTCTTCCTTAGTAGTAACCCTCGCAGCAACAACATCCTTTGAGATAGGAGGGTGCAAAGACTTAAGAAACCATTCTAAAATAAAGTTAGGGTGTATGGGGGTCTTAATCAACCTCTTCTATCTACACCACTCCTAGATATGATCTGAGGTATGAGTCGCAGTGTCTTGGCGTAAAGTTGACAGAAGTTCTAGGCTAGCATCGTAATGAACTGACAATTGGAAGTGGTTAAGGAAGACCAATACCATCTAACTAAAGGTCCCATATGCCCCCCTAGGTAGCTCGATATACCATTTCATGGCGACCCTAATGAGGGTGCATTGAAATAATCTTAACTGAATAGAAGTGTCATAAGGAAATTCAAGGAGCATCATAGGTGAAAGGTAGTAACATGATCACCAGGATTCTCACCATTCTTACCTTCAAACTTTGGAATGTCTGAAGGAAGCTTGGTGGGGATGAGAGGCCATGTAGGATCATGACTCACAGGGTCATTCATCAACTTGGACAAGTCTGGCAGATTAATCGTGGACAGAAAATGGAGACAGGGTTGCGACATCTGGTCCCAAGTTCCCAGGAAAGATTATGTTTGAGGAACTGCAACCCATCCATGGTTCTGGTAAGCACCAAGGCCTTTCCTGGGATTGTAAGGCCCTCCTCCGAGTTTATTCATAAAAGGTTGGTTAGGAATCATTCTAGTAGGAATGTTCTGTTGGAGGTTATAAAAATCTCCCCCAGCCAGATTGGATCCGGATTAGGTGTTTCTCAAAGCGTGAAAGTGACCCCCTCCAGGTTGGAATTCGGAAGATAGAGGTGGATTCGTCATGCCAAACATATTGGTCAGAATCATCACAGAGCAAGTAGGGGTATAGGACAAAACTTGAGCATAAGCTTGTCCACTAGGTTGGTTGCTCCATCCAGAAGAAAGAGGATTAGACCCAGGGTTAAAAGAAGGAAGGAATCCCATATTGGGAGTCATTTGAGGGATTTGAGAACCACCAAATGAAAATGGAGTATAAGGAGGTTTAGTGGCCCCAAGCCCAATGCTAACATTAGTGCCGACAACTGGGATGGCATTCGAAAACTGTGAAGTAAAGTTCAACATACCATAGGAAAAAGGACTAGAGGCCATAGGGATGGACTGAACATTATATCCCGGTGAGTGACCAAGAGACCCAAAGGGGTTTGATGCAAGAGATTGAGCATTCACTATAGGTTTAGCCATAGTAATGATAGGTACCTCCATAACTACAACCATTGTGGTTGTAGGAGTTGAAGGGGTTCCATTGACTATAGTGGGTGTGGGAGTCGAAGGGATCCTAGTGTTTTGAAGACTAGGTTCAGTACTCATGCTTGTCGAATCACGAGTCTAAACAGTGGATGTGTGTGTACCATGCCTAATAACTCTATGTCTTTTATAAGGAAAAGACTCGAAATTTGGTGGTAACTATAACAAGTGACGTGATCAACAGGGATGCTAGTCCGACTCCACAATGACTTAAGAATCTAAAGACAAAAAAAAAATCTTAAGGCCAACTAGTAATCAAAGAACACACCAAAATTCAAATGGACAATATGCACACAAATGTGGTAAAGTGGTTGAAAGTGGCCTCCCTCCCTAAATAAGGTATGTCTCCCCCAAGAGGGGCATGATATTCCCTTCTAAATATCGGAGGTAACAAAATCAATTATAAGGGCCCTCGTGGGCTTAACAACTAGTCAGTCAGATCCCCTCGGAGAGGTAATCCTCCATAAAGGCTATGTGTTGTTCGACCCTTATCTGACCCAGGGTACCTGCAGAATAACCTGTGCAAGTAACCTATGTGGCACCTAAGTCAAGCAACTAATAAACCAATGTATAATCGATGCACAGGTGAGCAGTCGTAACTCAGGTCCACTGTATGGGCAGGGTAGCAAAGCCCGAAACCTTGAAAATACTGCCTCTCATGAAGGTAAAGGCACTGGCAATATCCCCAGATACGAATAGATCTCCAAAAATATCTCTGATGTTAAGAAGGTATCGGGGGGATATCCCTTCAACCAACCTCGCGCAACCTTATGATTAACTCTGGTGTGAGTGAAGCCTCCTGATATTATCAATTATACAATGGATTTCTCCACTCCCTTTCTCAGACACATATGTTGATTTAATTGCCTTGGAGAATTTTACTCACAAAATCCTATTCCAAGGCACTAAATCCTAAGTTAGTTTGTGCACCCTAGAAAATAAAATCGTCACTAATAAATTTTAAATTATAGCATTAATTTTAGTGGTCGTGATTACTCAAAAAGTTATGGTAGTGAAACTCATGATGTTCTGACTCTGCAAGGAAAGTAAATATGAATAGAATGCAAAGTCCTAACTTCAAGTTTCAATGAATAATATGCTTCTAATAACAAATGAAATTTTTTATTTCAACTCTGCAATTCTGAAGTAAAAATGCAATATTTCATTACATGCACTAAGCTAATGACAAGGACTCAAAATACCAAAATGCCAAGCAATGCAAAATTCCTAATATTTTTGTATTTTCAATATAATAAAAATGAAAATGCATGGACTGAAAAGAAACCTAATATATAAACTCTATTGTGTATAGAAAGAGATAACTCAAGAAGGATACCAAACAACAAAACACCCAATGCAATGTACAAGGAAAATCAAAATGAAAAGGTAATGAGAAGGACTCCGCCCAAAAATTCAACCAAAGACGGGTTTCTTGTCATCCCACAAGCACTTAAAAGGAACTACAAAGACTTGACAAGACTCAGAAAACATCAAATACCACACAACAACCACCAGACCCAACAAACAAGCAAGCAAAGTTGATGTACATGATTGTTTAGGAAAACATAGCGTATGTACACAACTTGCAGAGAGACAACCTGCGTATATACACGATTGTCAAGGAAAAAAACACGTATATGTTTCAAAAAGAAAGGCCAGGCAAGGGAGAAGGTTGAAACCTCAGACCCAGAGTGAACAGAGGCTACCAAGAAATGATACAACAAGAAACATGATAGAAACGAGAGCAATATAAGGAGAAAAGTACTCCAAACCCTAAGAAAGAAGACTCAATCCCCAGTATGGTTGCCAATTCTATTATGAGGAAAATCTCTCTATGGCTAGGGTAAACCATAACAAATGAAAATGACTGCAGAAATCAATTCTCTTCTAAAGTATGTTATATAAACAAATAAGCTAGAAAGACAAGATAAAAGGCCTACCTCGTCCAAACGTTCGATGAAGTCCACCATTGAGCACTTGACCCAAAGAAATATACATGCAACTAGTCCTCAACAACCAAGCAAAGAAATTATATGGTGATATTATATGATGTTAGCATATTCAATAGCATAATCCATTAATAAACATGACAAATATGCCCATGGAATAATAATTCAAATATTTTCAAGATATCAATTGGACGGGAAGAGAGTATTTCTATTAATATATGATCAACATAAATGAAAATGTTACAGACTTCCATGTCAGCACGGTTCGGAACTGAGAAACTAAGTTCCTTCTAGGTGGGCCTCCACCACTTCAATCCTCCACCAAAGGCAAGCTCATAATAGGGAAGCAATGAGGTTCTCAATCAATAAGGGAAGAGCTTGGGGGATGAGCACTATGTTCAGACTTAAAGGACAAAGGGATGCAGACTCAATATTAAGTAAATAATTTCTCTAGAGTAACTTTGCTCTCAATGTTGAATTCTTTTCCCCCCTTTCCATAGCTCGGAATTGGCCCATTTCTAGCCTTCAAAATGGAACTGAAGGGTTGAGTCAGAACGTTTCCAATATATGGAAGGCCAAGGATCATAGATATCTTGTTGTGACATGGAAACCCGACATTAATTTTCATTTTCTGGCACAAATCCCACTGTATGCGAGCTGTAGTGGAGCAACCTACGTATACACATGCTATATAGTATGCAAGATGCGTACATGTGGAAAACTATGTATTTTTAGCTCTGGATTTTACAAACAGGGATGATAAGCCTGCATAGGGAAATGGAAAAAGGCCTTTAGTGCAAGATTACATAGGGTGAGACAATTCTTGCTATAATAAGAGGAACTATAGCAATCAATAATTCGTTGAATTTATATTAATATGTCATTTGACTATAAATTTTTGCATAATCTCTACTATTTGAACTAGAGAACGAAAAACATTATTTTTTATATAATAAAAAAAAACTTATATGTCATCATCTCACTGGAGAATATATTTGAATTCTTATTTCCATCTTTGCTATTCCCAATGTTTTAAATGTTTATATATCCAAAGTTTGAGCATCAATGCTCTTTTTTAATTTTTTAATTTTTATTGAAATGTTTACATACCCAAAGTTTTGAGCATTGACACTCTTTTTTAAATTTTGTATTTTTATTGAAATGTTTACATACCGAAAGTTTTGAGCATCGGCACTCTTTTTTAGGTACTTGAATAGGCTTGATAGATTATATGTTTACATAGCATGAGGCCCTTAAATAGGCCTGAAAACCTTAAATGTTTACTTAAATAGGCATGTCAGAGTACATTTTTCCTCCAATTTTTGCATACAATATTGCAGTGAACTTGGAAAATATTACTGTCCACTGCCACTCACATAATCATCATATGTTTCATATATATTCTATGCTTGGAATGCAATTTAATCATCATTGAAGATACATATATTCTTTATTGGTTCACTGGTTTCTTCTTGTTCACTGATTCGCTGGTTGATGCTTGTTGTTGTTTGGTTCAACTTTGCAAGGTTGAGGTCGTGCACCTGCAGTTGGAACTGTTAGTGCTTTCTCACTAGTTTGTTTATTGCTTCTTTATTTTTTTTACTTCAACTTTGCAAGGTTGGATTCCTGCACCTGCAGTTGCAGTTGTTTTTTTCACTTGGCAAGGTTCAAGTCCCGCACCTGCAATTGGACCTACAATTCTATCATTCATCATTGACGAGTAAGTTTCAATACCATAGTTTCATGTGTATTCGTTGTTTACTTTTTACTATTCATAGTCATCATATGTTTCATATTTATTCTATGCTTGGAATGCAATTTAGTCATCATTGAAGATACATATATTCTTTACTGGTTCACTGGTTGTTGCTTGTTCATTGGTTTGTTGGTTGTTGCTTGTTGTTGTTTGGTTCAACTTTGCAAGGTTGAGTTTGGACCTGTTGGTGCTTGCTCCCTCGTTTGTTGCTTGTTGCTTGCTTTTTTTTGCTTCAACTTTGCAAGGTTGGAGTCGTGCACCCGTAGTTCGAGTTGTTTTTTGCACTTTGCAGGGTTCAAGTCTTGCACCTGCAATTGGACCTGCGATTATGTTGTTCATAATTGACGAGTGAGTTTCAATACCACAGTTTCATTTGTATTCGTTGTTTACTATTTACTATTTACATTTTGCAAGTAAGAAATTTTAAGTATTTCCACTCGCATAGTCATCATATGTTTCATATTTATTCTATGTCTAGAATGCAATTTAGTCATCATTGAAGACACATATATTATTTATTGGTTCACTGGTTTCTTCTTGTTCACTGGTTCATTGGTTGGTTGGTTGTTTCTTGTTGTTTGGTTCAACTTTTCAAGCTTGAGTTCCAACTTTGGTGCTTGATCATTGGTTTGTTGGTTGATTCTTTGTTTTGTTTGCTTCAAATTTGCAAGGTTGGAGTCCTGCATCGAAAGTTTCAGCTATTTTTTCACTTTCCAGGGTTCAAGTCCTGCACCCGCAATTAGAACTGTGACTCTGTCGTTCATCACTGTCGAGTAAGTTTCAATACCATAGTTTCATTCGTATTCGTTTTTTACTATTTACTATTTATAGTTTGCAAGTAAGAATGTTTAAGTATTTATTCATCATTCTTATCCTGCAGACTTTCCATAGAGGTTGGCATATTGTTTTCTCCTTCTCTTAAATTTTCCTCCATTTTTTTCCCCAAACTTGTACCATGTGCATGACAATGTCGTCTGCACAACTCCGTCTGTCATTTTTTCTTGCATTACAAAAACTGATCCTTTGTCATATGTGACAAAGTGGAAATATAATTCATCAATTGAATAAGGAAATTCTTTAGCCTTCACACCTTTCCATCGATGATATTCCCATATTTCCCGGGAATGAGTACCTACCTATCCCATACGAGAATCAAATCCATGTCTTTCACATGAAAAGACAATGTCAAGCTTGCTACCTTTGCAAAATGTTCTTGTAGAAGAAAATTGTAGGTAGGTGTAGAAGGTCTAAGTATGATACAATGGTAACCAAGATGCAACAAAATTGCTCGTCAGTGACATATTTCAGTAAGTTATAAAGAAAAAAGTTCTAGGACCTCGAATGCAAATCCTGGGTAATTCTAGGACCTGTTATTGCACTTTTCAGGGTTGAAATCATGCACTCGCAATTGGACCTGCGATTTTGTCGTTCATCATTGATGAGTAAGTTTCAATACCATAGTTTCATTCATATTCGTTCTTTACTGTTTACTATTTACAGTTTTCAAATAAGAATGTTTAGGTATTTATTCATCACTCTTATGCTGCAGAATTTCCATAGAAATTGGCATATCTTTCCCTCCTACTCTTAAATTTTTCTCCAATGTTTTCTCCAAACTCTAAACCACATGTATGCCAATGTTGTGTGCACAACTATGACTACCATTTTTTATATCATTACAAATGTTGGTCCTTTGCCTTATGTAACGAAGTGGAAATCTAACGCCTCAATTGAATAAGGGAATCATTTATTCTTCCCACCATGCCCTCGATGATATTCCCACCTTGTCGGGGAATGAGTACCTACATGCCTTTGCAAAATGTTCTTGTAGAAGAAAATCAAATGTAAGTGTAGAAGGGATACGTATGATACATAGGTAACCAAGCTGCAACAAAATTGCACACCATTGTCAGGAATTATCCATCTTTAATGGTGACATATTTTAGTAAGTTATAAAGAAAAAATTATGGGACAGTGTCTACATTGTATAGGAACAGGAAAAGGAAAAAACAATCTGAGACCTTGGAAAATGATGACATTGACTACCTCATGAGAAAAGAGCCAGTGACATATACTCATTTTTTTTTTTGTAAATAAAAGTGGATCCTTATATTATTGCCAACTGTAAGCTTACAAAAAACCTGCAGCCTATCTGTGAATACATAAATGCCTGCAACTGGTTGGAAAAGGTAGAGCTGTTGGTTACAAAATTACATTGCTCTTCATGAATTTTTGGAGGTCTGAATCCTCAAATATTCGGATCAGATCAACGGTTCCCGAATACTCGCATCCAATGACTGAGATCTTCCTAGTGACTTTGCTCTTCTCTTCCTAAACCCAAACCCTCGAACTTGCATCAGATCGAGGGTCCACGACCTTCTGTGATCCGACGTCTATGGTCAAATCGTGAGTTCTCATTTCATGACCCTTCAGTTCTCCCGATTTTAGGTCTTTGCATTTCAGGATAACAAAGGACTGAGTGTTCCCCTTCCTCCGATCCCTAAAATTCCAAGTCCTTTGGGACCAAAACAATGGTTCATATCTCCTCATGCTCCAACGGTCCATATTCTTCCTCGTGTTTCATGACTTTGGAGAGAAGCTCCCTCCATGCTTCGGACTCCCGATTGTCGAGTTCCCGAAATCTTCTCACGTCAGATCAATGGGACCAAATCGATGGTCCAGATCCTCTCTTGCATTTCATGACTTCACATTTCGAGACTTCGCGGCTTTGGAGAGAAACTCCCTCCATGCTTCAGACTCTTGATCACCAAGTTCCTGAAATATTCTCGTTTCAGATCAATGGGGCCAGATCAACGGTCCAAATCTCCTTGTGCTCCAACGATCCAAATTCTCTCTCGTGTTTCATGAATTTGGAAAATAGCTCCCTCCGTGCTTTAGAATCCCGATTGTCGAGTCCACGAAATCATCTGTCGATTGTTGATCTTCTACCTTAACGCTTACAGTCACCCTCTCTCCTGAGATTTTGATCATTTATGACTTGGAATATTTTCTAAGTAATCAAAGGTGACACCCCGTTCGAGTTAGGGCCGTCCAATTGGGCAAGCTCCTTGCATTGGAGCAAGAGGGGTGAGCTTTGTGACTTCCTGGAATCATGGAGAATGATCTGGTGCATGGAATTAACCCCTACATTAGCCAGTCTATCCACAACGTTGTTTGCACTTCGCCAAATGTGTGAGGGGGTTAGAGTAAGAGAGGGTTTGAGAAGTGCCTGGAAGCTGTAAAGAGGGGAAAGGAGGTGCGAACTGGGAGTGATTTTCCATGGTTCTCTTCCATTCATGATTTTTGTTTCCAAGTCTATTTTGGAGTCTCCTTCAATGATCAGACAAGTGAGTTTTTGATCTAGATCCATTTGCACTCCTCTGATAAGACCCCAAATTTATGTTGAAATGTTGGTGTCGCATCCTATATTTTTTGCAATGAGGCTTTGAATTTGGCCTAGGTTGTTTCTTATGACCGCTCCATAGCCTGAGTTTCTTAGATTTCCCTTTGATTCTCCATCAAAGTTTACTTTATGGAATCCAAGCGGAGGGGGAGCCACTTAGAGGGACTGAGGTATATTGAATTTACTGGGGGATGTTGAGGAGGGGTGGAGTGTGAAAATGAGAAGCCCCAAGAGTTGAGGAGCGAGATCTCATCTGGATCAGTGGGGAAGTCTTCCTTGGTCCACAATTGTAGCTGAAGAGTTCCCTAGAGATCCAAGAGGATTGTATTCCAGAGGAGAGTAGGAGGAGAGGGTTGGGAATGAAATATTCTTTTGTTCCTCTCTTTCCATAGTTGCCAAACTATGAAGCCTAGTAAGAGTTGGCAAGTTCTGTTTAGGATAGGAATTTTGAGGGAACCGGAGCCCAAATCCCTGATGGTTCTTATGATGATGTTTTTAACTTGTTTGGTTCTTCTCATGAGCTAAGTGGATAGGTTCCATATGATCTCACTAAGTGGACATTTGTTTAGGAGGTACTCCATCATTTCTTCTTGGATATGAGAGAGATGGAAACTCGAGGGGCCAATGAACCCTCATATTTGAATACTGTCCCAAGTTAAGATCTTGTTCTGAAGTAGAAGCCAGAGGAAGGTAGAGATTTTGGGCCAGAGTTTTGATTTCCATATTGTTGTCCAGATGCTATCTTTTTTAATATTATGGAATTTCTCCTGTATAGAGTGTATCCCTCCTTGAGAGTGAAGCTTCCATGAGGTGTGTATCCCCATATAAGAATGTCTTGGTCTATGCCTTTCCAGATTCGACTTTGGGAAGTTGCTTGTTTCCAGTGCTGCAGGTCACAGTCTCTGGCCACTTGGAGTTCCTGATGGGTAGATTTCCAGTTTTGCTAGGGAGAACTGCTGGGGGTATATTTCTACAAATCTACCACTTTGAGAGTGGAAAGATCTTGAATTTGATTTTCGTAGGATTGTAGATTTTTTTCCAGTTGTAGGGGTGGCATTTGCTGCCAGGAATCCATCTAGAATAGGGCTTTATGGCCATTGCAAACTTCCCATAAATCATGTTCCTGTATGAGTGGTCGATTTTTCCAGGCTGCATTCCAGATGTTGGAGCCTTGAATTTTCTCTTGCATTATTATAAGATGGATTTGATGTGTGTTTGGGGCATATTTGAATTTCCATAGTTTTTCCCAAATCTCTACCGATGTTTTGAGCCATATCCACCAAAATCTTGCTCCCATGGTTCTATTTAATTTTCCAAAGTCCTTGAGGCCTAGACCACCTAAAGATTTGGGCTTGCAGATTTTTTCCAAGCTGACTAGGGCCCATTTTTTCTTTGAGTTGTGTCCATGCCAAAGAAATTTTCTTTGCACATTCCTTATTTTCTTTATGAACGATTGGGGGGGAAATAGGGTTGAGAAGAGGTAAGTTGGGATGGCTTGGAGGACTGACTTTAAGAGAATGATTCTGGCTGGAAGGTTGAGGGAACGAAAGGTCCATTTGCTCAGATGGTTGGTAATGGAGAGTAGGAGAGAGTCCCAGGATATGTTTTTGGCTGTTGAGTTAGAAAGAGGGAGTCCTAGGTAGCGAGAGGGAAGAGAGAACACATGGGTATTCATAAGTTGAGAAAGGTTTTGTTGGATTGCTTCAAGAGAATTAAAAAAAAAAAATTGTGACTTGGCCAGATTAAAGGTGGTGTCAGAGGCTTCACATAAATCAGAGAGCATGGAGCTTAGTTTATTTTCTTCTTTCGCAGTGGGTGTGTTCAAAAGAAGAGTATCATCGAAAAATTGGTTGTGGGAGGCTGTCGGTTGTAACCCATGAAGAGGGAGGCCTTGGAGGGATCCATTCTGAATTGAAGCCTCGATATAACATCCTAGGCCTTCAGCCATTATGACAAAAAGGAAAGAGGAGAGAGGTTCTCCTTGCCTTATTACTCCTGTGGGGGAGAAGGGTTAATATGGGACTCCATTGATGAGAATTGAGAAAATGTTGAGGAAATGAGGTTCATTATCCAAGATATCCAATCCTGGTTGAAATCAAAAGCCAATAGGAGAGCTTTCATGTATTTCCATCTTAATTTGTCAAAAGACTTTGAAAGGTCAAGTTTTAGAAGCATACCTGGAGTACGAGTTCTTTTGAGCGAGTGAATGATTTCATGGACAAGTATGACACTATCCATGATTTGCCTTCCTTCGACATATCTTGATTTCTCCTTGGAGATGATGAAAGGGAGTATTGGCTTGAGTCTTAGAGCTATGAACTTAGAGATGATTCTGTAGATCACGTTGCAGAGTGTTATGGGTATGAATTTCTTTCAATTTGTGACCCTTTCTTCTTTGGGTATTAGGGTGAGGAAAGTGGCATTTAGTGCTGGAAGAACTTTGCCTGAGCTACGTGATTCCTCCACCAGATGCTATACTTCATCCCTTAACATTGGCCAACAGGAGTGGAAGAAGTTTGTTGTGAAACCATTTGGGCTTGGAGCCTTGTCTATGGGTAACTCCTGAATAGTGTGATCCACTTATACTTGCGTTATTGGTGTCATGACAGCCTCATTCTATTCATGGGTGATTATAGTTGGGATGTTTTGGGTCACCCATTCTATTGCTGAGGTACAGTCCACCTTGGGTTCTGAGAGGATATCTTTGTAGAAGCCTATCTTATCGTGCATTATTTCCTGATGAGTTAACATGGTGTTGCGTTACGAGTCATCCAACTTCATTATGTGATTGATGAGGCATCTGTGGATCATGGAGTGGTGAAAGAATTTGGTGTTTTTCTCTACCTTGTTGAGCCATTGAACTCGTGATTTCTGTCTCCACATGATTTCTTCCTGCTTGTGTCTTCCTTCTAATTTCCTTTTGAGTTCATTCTCCTTCTTTTGTTGAGTGATTGTGTATCCTACATAAATGATTTGTCCCTGAAGGTCCTCTAGTTTTTGTTCCAACAGTTTGCTTTCATGGAAAATGTTCCCAAAGACTTCTTTGTTCCATTTGCGTATCCGTTGTTCAAAATGTTTGATTTTTTGTTGGAAGCAATACATTTTTGTACGCCTCTATATTTCCACATTGGTCCACCAGTGATGGGCTAGCTTGTGGAAGTATGGATGGGAGAGCCAAAAATTTTCAAATCTGAAGGGTTTAAGCTTAGGGGTGGAAATAGTGTCCACCGAAAGTTGAACCAGCCAGTGGTCTGAGCTTGCCTTCAGGAGGATGTTCGAGTCTACTAAGGGGCCTTCCAAAAGGAGAGTTTCTGAAATGAGGAAGCGATCAAGCCTACAGGCTATTTTTTGGTGACCTGATCTTTTGTTGGTCCAAGTGTAGGTGCTATTGCCACTCTCTATGTATAGCAGTCTAAGGTTCTCTATGAGTTCTTGGAATTTTACATTGTCCAGATCCAGGCATTTCCCCCTCCCCCCTATTTTATCCTCCAGTTGAGAATCATGTTGAAGTCACCCCCTATTATCCATTTCTTTCGCTCCAATAAAGAACCTAGGTAAGCCAAGGTCTGAATAAAGAGGTCTTTGTCTTGGCTGTTCTGTGGTCCATAGGTGTTTGTGATCATTCCCTCCTTGTTCGAGCCTATGGCTTTTTAATGCGTTGTGATGGTGCCTAGAGTGGAGAAGCCTTGATCTAGGATGAATGTAGCAGGATTCCATAGGATGGCCAGGCCTCCTAAAGCCCCTTTTGAATCCATTTGATAGGAATCACAATTGCACCAACACCTTTTGATGATATTTTCTACAGTTTTCCCTACACATTTTGTCTCTTGTATTGGGAATATATCAGGGTCTTTCGATTTGATTAAATTTCAAAGAATCCTTTGCTTGGATCTTCCATTTAGGCCTTTGATATTCCAAGTGAGGATATTCATAGTTAATAGTTTTGTGGGTGGGAGAAGAATCTCTCTGAGAGCCTGTGAATCTGTCTTGAGTTGATCATATAGTTTCCTGTGTCCTTTATTAGCTGGTGAGTCGATTTTCTGGCCCTTCACTTGTTTTCTTTTGGGTGTCTTCCTGGATCTAGGTTTGGTTCTATGATGATCCCCAACTTGGATGTAGCTCCCACTGATGAATTCATAAATACCTTGTGAACTTTCCTAAGTTGGTCCTCTGGTAAGGTTTGGAGATACTTCTTTTTGGGTGCCTCTTCTAACCTGTCTAGGTCGATTTCTGCTAGGTCCTTCTCATCCATTTCCATGACTGTGTCTTTTCCTTTTTATGGTTCTTTTCCTGAAACTGGGTAAGCCTATGGGTCTTCTTCATTTACTGGAGTATGATGCCCTTGAGACGACTTATCTTCCTTGTGCTTGCTGAGATCTTTCCCCACATTCTTGTGGGGGTTTTCCACCTATTCTTCCTCTGGAAGATGGTTAAGGGCTTCAAATGGGTTGTTATTCAGGTTCTTTTTTCCATTGACGGTTGTAGGTTTTTCTGAGCTTGTTTTCTTTGATTTGAAACCTAGGTGAATCCTTCCTTTGATTTTTCTTCAACTTCTCTTCTTGGGGGGGCATTTAGAGGGAAGTCTATGAAAAGGTGTCCATGTTCATGGAATTTTTTACATCTGAAAGGGATGTGTTCATAGTCCATGGTTTGGGCCCATTCCTCGTCTTGGTATTCTAGGGTAATTGTGCTTGGTAGAGCTTTAGAGATGTTCATATAGATACATATCCTTGCATAATAAGTGTATTTTCTTTGTTTGGTAGCTTTTGAATATTTGACGTAATTACCCAAGGTGTTTCCTAAGCCCATTAAAATTTCCTCTACCCAAAACTCTTGAGGTAGGGAATAGAGGCAAATCCATACCGTTGTGTAGGATAATTTTTCCTTTTCTGGGTAGAATCTATCTGTCCAGAATCGCATGTAAATGCTAGCAGAGTTGTAGAAATACAAACCTCCTTCAAAGATCCAGTCCTTGTCCTCCATATTGTAGAATATTACCATAAAGAATCCTTTCGAGCTTAGTTGGAGCTCATAGTCTCCCTTGGGGTTCCACCACACCTTGATCCAACGAGCTAGGTCCTTTTCTGAGGGCTATCGACCTAGGAATTTTTCTATGAGGGCATGGTCCCTCATAAAATGTGTGTTCTCCCCTATCCTTGTGGTTTTGAGAATATACCTAGGCGCAACTGGGGCTTGGGGGATGAATTTTATGAGTATCCAGACCCAAGTTGCTTTTGGATGTGAGGACTCTACATCCATACTCGATTCCTTTCTTCCATCCATTTCTTCTTGCAGGTATTGTTCTTGCATGTGTAGAGGCAACTCAAAGGATGAACGACGTGCTCTAAATTTCTCCGGGTCATTTGTTGCGGTAGTACGGTAAGAGGGGGATTTCACCCCTCCCTCTCTGCCCATTTTGTTTTGGCATTCAGATCCACTGAGCATAAACGATCAGTGCATACAGAGGAGGTCAAAGGAGGTCAGGTCATAGGGGTTCTGGAGCATTAAAAACCTAATCCTTACGAAGCACTGTTTGCAGAGATCCCCAACCAAAATAATGGTCATGACATGTACTCGTTACTATAGACATAGAGTAAATTATTTGAGGCACTTGATATGTAATGCATATACAATAAAAGTTGCATATAATGTAGGTGGAACAACAATCCACTATGCATTATTGATGCCTTTTAACAAGTCACATTTTCTTCCACTCAGCAAAGAAATGTTGGATAAACCAAATACTTTGGAAACCTTGATGTGGTATTCTGCGGGGATCTTTATTAGGCACAAACCATACAAAATTATCTCATATTTGAGCAACCTATGGTCAACATGCAAATAGTTATGCATGGATTTTGGAAAGACAACATAAAGTGATTTTAATTACATACTACAATGCGGAAGACAAATGAAAAATTTATTGTCATTCTAAATAGAATGCAGACAAATAACCAAACATGTGATGACTTAACATATATCAATTCAAGTTGCATGTGACCTACCCTGACCGACCCAACCTTCCCTTACCTATTCTACAAGAATAAGCATGTTGCAGCACATAACAAGTATATGTTAACGCTCATTCCTGGAAAATATAGAATCATCAATTCAATTGATCTTGAAGAAAAAAACCATGGCAATGTACCATGTCATCAACATACAACAACTTCTCGTTTGCAACTTGTCCTGAAATTAGACATGTTAGTTGAAATATATGCCGAGGACTATGATTCACAAGATGGCCTATTAAATGGTGCAGATGAAATACTGAAATCTTATAACAAAAAAAGAAATTTGATGTCCTTCAGATTAAGTTCCATGACCCGCACATTTTCCACTGACAAGCCAATAAGTTAGCCTATCTATATAATTCAAACACTTTGTGTGAATGGACACCTATATTGCGAATAGAAAAACCAATATCAACATCGACAAAGACAGGTCAACTGAAGATTCAAAAACAATTTCCATTTCAACTTTCATGTGCACACACAATCCACAGATCACAAGGAATAACACTTGATAGTGTTGCCTTCGACCCTGCTGGAATACAAATACATGGACTTGTATACACAACTCTGTCCCATGACAAAAACATAGAGTCTTTGTATTTGCTAAGCGTTCGTACAAAAGATAAGAGATGCAATGCCTTCGAACTAGTGCAAAATGGCATCTACAATATGGTTACTAATCCATATAAACAAACTCATTTGTATCAGTTATCTCACTTAACACATGGAACTTAAATGAAAATATGAATGATATACTCAATGACTACGACACAATGCAATCTGATATTCTGTGCTTGCAAGAAACATACATGACATTATGCATGCAAAATAAGAAATTTTCAAATCACACTTGCATATCAAGTTACATTCTGCATGGAGTGATGATATTAGTGAAAAAACATATAACAATTTTGGATCATATGCATTTCGAATAAAAATATGTTGAGATGGTGCTAGCAAGAGTAATTTACCATGGATTGCAAATTTCAATATTCAATCTCTATGTTGCTCCCTGTGCAACATTGCCAACATAATGAATGTTTTTTCAAATGCATTATACCATTTACATCTGAACGAAACCATTATCATTCTAGGACACTTCAATGTTGACATGCTACAAAATAGTGCCATAACAAAAGAATTGGAAAACTACATGTGCAATTACAATCTCCACTTTCTTTTGGTTAAGATAAAGCATGTACAAAACACACTTATTGACCATGTATGGTCAAATGTGCTCATTTCACAATACACCCTCTTTATCTTAGACACATATTGGTCTGACCATGAGATAATTGGTCTTGTACTTGAATTATGAAATAAACATGAAACATATTACCAAATCACATTTCCATGTCTCAAATCATATCTAGATACTTTGTTGAACACAACCAAATCATTCATCTAGGATCATCCAACTTCTTAATAATTTTTGTCTTGTAATATATTTTGGCCAGTAACAGTTCTATATAACCACAACCATGGATCAAGAAAAACAAAGGTTCATGCTTCTAACTATATCTTTTATTCTATTCCTTTCATTCTCATTTACTGTATGTACATATTACTTGTTTTCCCTTACATACCAACTTACATTCATGTTCATTGTATTTTGTGCATTCCCACATTGAAACAAACATAATAACTAGAGAAAATGAAGGACTCTTAACCACAAATCTAGAAGAAGAGATACAAAGGTGCATGATTCTACTCTTATTTCGTATTCCAATGTTTTGTATTTCATTTATTATATGTATATTTATTATACTTCTTTGCACCTAATTTATTGTATGTAGATACTACATATCTTCCTACATAATAACTTATCTTCATGTCAACTGTATTTTTTGTACTGCTACATTGAAATAAATAGAATTGTATTTGTTCTTTTACATGTCTTTCTACATACCAACTTACCTTCATGTCCATTGTATTTTCTGCATCGCTACATTGAAAGAAACAAACTATTTGGATAAGAGGATGATATCGTATATGCCACAGCAGAGGAAGCTGAAGTACAATCTTGGAAAAGGTATATCAAGAGTGATAGTAAATGAAACAAACAAAATGAGTAGGTGGATAAAATATTGGACTAGAAAATGATAATTTGGCAACAATGCACCTTTGAAAATTTCCCTCCCCTTTTCTATTTTTCCACTCTATTTTATCCCCTTTTCCCCCTCTTCTATACTTAACTGAATTCCCCTTTCTTTTCCACCTCTACTTTGCCTTTTTGGTCATTTTACTTAGTCATTTTTCCAAAAATGTCTAGTTGCGTAGGTTGACGGACTCACAGGTTCACATTTCTACTCATGCTTCTATATCATGAGTCCGATCGACCTCTTCCCCATTGCATACTTCGCCACTTTTTTGATCGCGGGTTCCCGGGCTGGTGGGCTCAAAATTGTGCTTCTATTGTTCTGTGTCCTGTAAACAACACCCGAAGTTTCGCGATATACAAATTTTCAGCCGGACTCCCGGGCTAGCAGGATCAATATTGCACTTTTGTTGTTCTGTGACCTAAAAATAACACCTAGAGTTCCATGATATACATATTGACCACCAAACTCCCCCATCATGCCCTGTTCCATGTTACACATTTTTGCACTCAAAATTTTAGAGACATACAATTTGACCGTCGAGACCTCACGTCTCCTGAGTATCCCTTGACACCCTATTTCATACTCCATCCCCTTTGAGCATGTATGTGACATCCAGAACAATTATGAAAAATATACAATGCATATGCTTATTTAGTCATTCTGATGTTCATGTAAACATGCTTGCATCATAAAAAGTTGGATGAGTGACATGGACATGAGTAGTCAATCATCACAAACATCAACAGAACGACAAGGCCAATGATAGATATTCATACATTATTCTCTTTCTATGTTTACCAAACAAATATCCTGAGTTATTTATTCATCTATGCCATGATAAGTATGTTGATTTCATCTACAACACATGATTTCCAGTTCACAAGAAGTATTGGCGAGCGCAAGTGAAATGCCTAACATAGTTCAAGATTCACAGACTAAGTGGAATGGTTACAAAACTCTGACATGCATACTCCATCCATATTGTGCATCTACTTGTACATTTATGCCAAAAAAAAAAAAATTGATACAAACTTCCATTCACATTACTTTTTCTTTTCAAAAATTGTCGGCAGGTATAAACTTATAACACCAAATATATTATCGATAGAAGGCTTGAACAACCGCTGAACTGGACAAGTGTTCGTCGGGGACATAATCGTCATGAATAACACCTACTTAGACAAGGAAAACAAAACTAGATGCATTATGGGTGCTGACATGACAGATAATGAAGCCACGATGACAGCCACAGTGACTATCCCTACACAACTTGTCCAGAAACATGTAGAAAAGATCTTTCCAGGTAATGGGATATCCATTAAAAATTTCAATATATTACTAAAAACAATATATGACCATGGTGATTATGATTGTATTATATCGCTCAATGAAAAAACACAACAATCAACCAACTTGCACAGAGAAATGACATTTACCCAATCAAAACCATTGGTGCAGTTGTCACACTCGCGAGAAAAGTTGGCTCGCAACACATTCTCCATATAAAAGATGGAGAGTCAAACAATGACAAGACAATGGTATCGTTCTCAATATCTAGTTTTGTCCTTTACTCTCACATGCTCATATATCTCAGTTATCTTACAAAACTATTACACTATTCCATGTTGAAACTATAATTGTTCGACACCTATTCAAATTTATTTTCCTCAATGGAACAACAATTGCATAAAGGGAAATTTCTACTTATGCTCTTCAAAAATATAACAAAGAAAATAGATGTTAAAGAAATGATCTTTCGCACAACCCAAGCAACATTTGTAACAGAATTGTGAACAAACATAGTACAGGATCTCAATAAACTAACTAACGCGACAACTGTTGTACGTATACATCTACAATTCCATCCACACTTTGCACATAAAAATTTCCTTAAACAATTTTCTGCAATTTTTTTGTTGTACACTTGTATATTATATTGTTCTATATTAACTACTATACTCATGTGCATAGGTTGAGGGTGTTTTGGTTGTAGAAAATGTGTATGTGACCCCCTTCGAGCCTCTATGTGCCAAATGCAACTCTCTTGCTTCTTCCTCTACTTTCATAAATGATGGCACAATTGATCGCCTATGATGTAGTAAACAAATCCCTGACATATATAGACATTGCCTCAATCCTACCATCTGAACCCTCAGAAACACAATTGTACATTGTACAATTACAAAACCTGTATTACAAGATGTGCTTCCTGGGTTGGTAGAATTTCCATATGAAGTATACCTACAGAAAAAGACAAACAATGTCTACATGTTACATGACTTTCATGTCCATAGAAAATTTACATTAAATGCGGACAATGCCATACTTTATATCGGTTGAACCAAATGTAACAACCCTAAGTAATTAATCAATTGTCATGATTTAAATAATTGTTTAATGTATATTAGTTTAATTAATTAATTAATTAATTGTCCTGGTTAAATATTTGTTGATTGTATATTGGTTTAATTAATTAATTAATTAATTTAATGATTAAATATATGTTTAATAAAATCCAGTTTAATAAATTATTAATTATTATTTTGTATCGGAAGATCAACCCATTATTGAAAATGGGATAAGGTGGTTGACACCTAATTGAGGGAGGGTAGTTGAGAATTAAATGAAGGAAGAAGGTAGTGAATGATGGGAGGGGATGATAAGGCAAGGTGGGAGGATTGTATTAAGGGATTTTTTTTTTTTGGATGATTGAGGGTGGTTTTTGTGGAGGAGTTTGTTGTGGTTTTTTTTGGAGAGGAGCTTCTTGGAGGTCTCTCACAGGGGGCACTAGGGTTGTTGGGGATTTTGGGCTCGGGGGCTAGGAAACCGCAAGGGTTCCTGGAGCTAGGGAGCCAGAGAGGCTCTGTTCCTAGCTGGATGGGAGGAAAAGATTCAGTGTTCATGTAGTTTCAAGTAGTATTCAAGTAGTTAGCAACAATAGGAAAGAAAATGACAAACTTCTTCTTCAAGGGGTATTTTACCTGTATTAATTTTGTCTAAATGAAAGATATGGTACTAATTTTGTCTGAATGAAAGTTATGATATGTACCTATTTATTGAAATTGTGTAATATGCTAAGTAATCTGTTTTGTGACTATTTTGGACTGTATAAAATGATAATTTAATATTTATCTGGTTAATTTTGCTAGAACTTCAACATAAATTAGTTAGATTTGTTGTAATGCAAACATAAATAGAAATTTGATGTCTTGTTCAAGAAAGGAAAATCAATTTAGATTACAAATTTACCATTTAACTTGAAGCCCAAGGAAGGGCTTTACACATGGTATCAGAGCTGTAGTTTGAAACACTAGAGCCTTAAGGGCCTACCTACAACATAATTTATTTTTTCATAAAAAAAAAATGCCACGGTTTAACTAAGCATAAAATAGGGAGTTTTTTTTAAAACTGGAGAAAAACACAAAAAATTATTTTCTTGGATTGGAACTGAGTTCCCTACTACATGGAAAATTATTCTGCAGTTTTCTTGAAAACAACTTAAAAACTAAACCACCCTAGAACTAGAAACACTAAAAAAAATGAAAATAACCTTGTAAACCAAAGTAAAACAGGAAAATAACCTTGAAAACCCTAAAGTAAAACTAACCCAGAAATCCCTTCTTTTGTATCTCTAAATCCCTTGGAAATAACCATGAAACAACCTATAAACCCTGATAAGAACCCATAAATAGAGAAGAAATACACTAAGAAAGAAATATGAGACAATATTCTAAAAAAGAGTCATATACATGTTCCATCCTCTCCTCTTATTTTGTTTTGGTCCAGCGAGTTGTTCATTGTATGAAAAAATTAAGAAAACAACAAGAAAATTTAACTTATTAGATTATAAAATATCAAAATATATGTAAAGCAAACATATAAAGACGGGAAAATATATAAATTGGACGTTATGTAAAAATGAAATTAAACTATATACATGGTTATGCAATTTCAATAATAAGAATAATCTGAATAAAAAAAATAAGAGGAATTTATTTATATAACAAAATAAAATATATGTGAATTTGTTAGTTATCATAGGGAAGGATATTTATAAATAAAAACAAGTTGTTTTCTACTTACAATATATAA
>ML776855.1:263537-304873 GCA_009831015.1 Picea engelmannii | reverse complement strand
AAGTACAGAACAAAACTGAAGACTGGTTACAATGTAAGATGGTTGAGCTATATATGCTCAAGCAAGACAAAAATAGAAAGTACAACTGTCCAGTACAGCTGGCAGTGTACGGTCATACTGTTGAGGGTACAATATATTTAACAATGCAAGGCCCTGCGTGTCCTACCTACCTAATACATATTTGATTAATTTTATTTATCTATTTATTATATTATTAATTTTTTATGTTTTTTATGTTTTATTTATTTATTTATTAAATAGTTTTTATAATGGTTTTATTTATAAATAATATAAATAATTATTTTATTTATAATTAATACTGTTAATGAAATAATAATGATTGTGTTTTTATTTTTATATAAAAGTAAAAATGAAAATTTATTTTTAATATAGATGGAATTTATAAATAATGATGTTTATATTTGTTTTTACATAAATAAAAATGAGGATTAATTTAATATAAAATATACATATAATAAATAAATAAGAAAATTAAAATTATATATCTATATATAATTTGTCTTAACATAATGTTAATAGGTCTTATATTATGATACTTAATATTATGTTTAGACTTTAAAGCATAGCTAAATAATGTTTTATTTTGGTCACATTTATAGAATAAAAATATTATATTCTAATAATTATAGCAAGTAACATACAAATGAAGAAATATTTTAATGTTCTATAAATTCATATATGTATAATGTTCATGTAAAATATAGAGTGAATCACAATTGAAATAAGATCTATTTACACTTTTAATAGGTACTTAAATAATTACGTGGTGTTTTCCCTTTCTTATGCTTAAATATGGTTGGAATAAATGGAACCAAATGTAAGATAAGATTAAACTAGAAAAAAATGACACTCAAAATGGAGTTGTATAATTTAAAAGTTGTTTGATGTTTTCTATAAATATTATTGTAGAGTGAAATGACTAAATGCAAATATAATTTAAATTATAAAAATAAAAATAAAAAAATGATGAAATAAAATAAATTGTTCTTAAGAGTTTTAAGAAAGTTATAGAGAATAATAATAATTTATATTCAATAATATTAATGAAGTCCTTGTCCCTGAGGTGTAGGACAGTTGGTGACAGAGTGTGTTGTCAAGCTACTCCGTATTGAAAAGTCAACAGTTTGAAACCTGGGGGGACAAAAAAATCCAACCATGTTAAGGGTTGGTGTAACTTAGGCCGGGTGCGATCCCTGGATGATTTTGATGGGATGACTTAGATGCCAGGTCCTGACCAATTAACAAACAAAAAAAATATTGATGAAGTCCTTATAATTATAATAACAATCTATCTTAGATAAAAACTAAATAAAGTTTAAAGTGATTCACAATTGTTATGCTATAATTTAGTTTCCTTTTTATGTTTAAATTGTATTAAAAAATAAAAAGTGTTGTTAGAAATCATAATGTTAAGAAAGTTATAATTATATTAATAATGAATATTAAATATAACTAGATGCTATATTGATATTGATAATGATAACCATATTAAAGATAGCTTAATAATTAAAAGGTAGTTGAATAACTTGTTAAGGAAGATAAATACAGATGGACGTGTATAGAGCCAATACTATAAATGACGCTATGAATAATTATGCAAGTGTTTACTTGAGGAAGATAAATATATATATATTATATATGTAGCATGAAGAATAGATTCATTAATGCATTAGTAGAGAAAAGACGAATGAGTGATGTATTAGGGGTAGTGAGAATAATAAATAGGTAATGAGTAGACTGTGTGTAAATTGCACAAAGCATAAATTGCACAAAGCATAAATAATATTGAATCTGCGTGACAAATAAAGATGTAGTAGGAGTCATAAAATTAGTGAAGTATAAATGAAGTATATAGGAAATATATGTGTAAGGTGAAAGGTTGTGGTGATAATTGGTATTATAAAAGAGTTGGTCAATGAAGTAATGATGTTAGACATTATAAATATGTATATATAGAATAACAAGAGATTGTTAGTTACATTGCACCTTAGTGAGAATATGATCATTGTGGTGAGCATACGAGAGGGTTCACAAGTACAAATAATAAACAAAAGCAATAAAGATGTAGAAACACTTAAAGGTAAGTATATAGTTATAACAAGGAGTGTTATAAATTAAAAATTATAATGGTAAGCTATATGAGATATAATGAGGTGGTAATATGAATAACAAATAAATGATTAAAGTAATAAAAGAAATGAAGGAAAATAGTAGGTAAATATGAGAACACAAGTACAAGATATGATTAGTGTAAAGATGAATGTGAATGTATAATGTTACAATGAAGGTCCATGAATCAATTATTAGAGCAAGATAAAGGGATGAATTAATACTAAGAGTATTAAGGGAGAGAACAAGATAAGTGGTTACTACATTGGTAAGAGTAGAACAAGAAGATTAGGTATTTGTTAACATTATATATAGTGTTGATGTAAGTATCCTAGTTATCATAAAGGTACATATACAAAATTATATAGATGTTATCTTTAGCAAGGCATATAATTATGGAGTGTAGGCAATATGTGCATAATACATAAGGTTGTATAAACATTATATAAGAAGAGTTTGATGTAAAAATTTTCATAAGAAGAAATATATTATAATAAGTTATTATTGTAAAGCATAATGTATTATCACCACACAAGATATAGAACAACGTTAATAAAAGTAAACAAATAAGAATATATGGAACAAATTTGATAATTATAACATGATTGATCTAAAGACATATACTATGAAACATAATAAAATTAGTAGTATATGTAAAAATACAATAGATTAAATAAAGGTAAGAATGACATATGGATAATAATAGTATGGTAGCAAAAACAAAAACAAAAAAAAAACGCAAAAAAAAAAAAATATACAAATTGTGAATATATATTTGGGTTGTGTAATATATGTTATAAGTTACCATTTGGATTGTGTAATATAAGTTATCTATAGGCATTATGAAATGAACTTAGGAAATAATAAACAATTTACATAAACATCTTAAATGTATACAATGTCTATGTTACCATAATAGATATGGATAATGTGTTAGTTAGACAAAGAGAGAGTGTATAATTAAGTACACATAAGATAAGACAATGGCCAGTATATCTAGGATAATGCAGAAGTATATAAATAGATGATAGTGAAGAGATGTGATAATGAGTATATGGAAGTATAGGATAACAATGATATACTAAAAGTGAAGGAAATGAATGTATAACAACAATTAAGAATTGAAGTGAATAAATATTAATGCAGATATATAAGTTGCAAATAAAAAGGGGGTAATGATAATGATGGTAATATGGAGCTAAGAGATGCATAGGTGAAAAAGTGAATAAAACATGCGATAGATAATAAATAATGATTATAGAAAATGGAATATTAGGAAAAATATATAATCAGGGTTTTGAAATAAAGAATACCATATGAGTAAGTAAATAAGTACATTGCTTGAGCAATAGAAGGTGTAATGTAGAAGAATTAAAAGGTGATAAAGGTATAAATGAAAAGGGATGTAAGTGTTGTGTAAAGAAGAAGAAGAAGAATAAAGTAAGAAGGTATGATGTGTCAAGAAAGATGCAAAGTGCATACAATAAAATATAATAGATAAACGACATATATAAATACATGATGGGTCATTAGTGTGAGAAAGTAGCTTGAAAAGTGAAATTGATGCAACTAAAATGGATAGAGGACAAAGTAGGTAAATAACATGTAGGTATAAAAGATATGAAGAGAAATTGTTAGAAAATAAATCCTTAAGACAAGTAATTGTGGAATGGACCCTGGTAGGAAACTTACTCTTAATTTGATTGGAGTTTGGACATAGTGGAGGTCCGTTAAATGGGGTAGCAACAATTAATTTATTAATAGCCTCAATGGATTTCAATCTAAAAAGGTCAAGTGGGACCAAAATATCCCAGGATCTGCTACTTGGGAGGATGCTGAGACATTATGATGAGATTATCCCTCACTTTTTGACCACCTAGAGAATATTTTTCCTGAAGGTTGGGTGTATGTAAAACCACCTTTTGACTTAGACAACTAAGATTATCTGAGGCCTAATCACCTTTATTTTCTATTCACCGTGAAACTATTAATGATGCGATCTACTATGTGAATGTAAATTCTATAAATGTTTAAATGTTATTTGAATGATGATGGATATGATGTGATCTACTATGTGAATGTAAATTATATGAATGTTTAAATGTTATTTGAATGATGATGGATATGATGCGATCTATTATGTAAATGAAAATTTTATGAACGAGTAACGTCAATTGAATTATGGGGATATTATGAAATCTATTTCTAACTTGAAAACTTGATATTAAGTTGTTGGTACGTGGATACCAAATTGAGGTTATGGTTGTATGCAATTACATGATGATAATGCATAGATATGTCTGATTTTTATGTTATAGACTAATCTACACGCCATTGGGCTATGAAATAGCCAAGGGATAATGGTAATGAAAGTGGATGTCATGACCACCGACCGAGAAATAATATGGTATGAATATTTGTATGTGAAATTATATTGGTTTGAATGCATAGCTATGATATGTGGACCAGTGCAGGATTTTAGGTGATGAGACTGCCTAAAAATTGAATAAACAATGACAAAATCCCCAACAACACGGTGCCATTGTATACTCCATTGTAGGGTGTGGACCCTAGTTCTATTAGGAGGGGTGGAGGCATTTCCCACCGTGTATTCTCCAAATCCTGGAGTCATGGGAGGATGGTGTTATCTCATTCTCCCCTAGACATGTGATGATGACTGTCAGTTGCTTGTTGGGGAAGCTTGGTCAAGATAGTGACACTTCCGCTTATGGGTTCTATTTGGAGTTAGGTCAATATAGTTGACACTCCAAGATAGTCCAGCAGAGGAACGATAGGAATGGAAGATGGAAGTAAGTTAGGGAGGAAGGATGAATAGAAATAGTTGAGAGTCTATGGAGATTTGCCTTATGGTGGAATTTATTGTTTTCCCTTCTGAAAATAAAATATGTATACATGTATATTCATAATTACTTAACTGACCCCCGGATGGGGTGTCAGTGGAGTCCACTTGGCGCATGTTGGAGAACGACTTATGCCAACAGGGCATGGAGCCATGTGAAGGGCTCGTGCCACCGTCCGCCACCCTCCTGCGGCTTTAATACGCTCTTATAACGATGGGAAAGGGTGTTAATGCACACAATCGACCTCTGCATTTTCTTATGGCTCTATTACTGGTCTCCGTTCACTGTCTCTGTTGGTGGTTTGATGGGCTTCCCCCTTCGCTGCCATGGTCGTCTTACAATAACGTCCACTGGTCCCTGGTGGCTCCTTTCTACACTCACCCCTGTGACCTTTGTTGTGAGAAAACTATGCCTAACCATAAGTCGCGTTTGAGAGGGAGGCCACGGAGGGGTTCCCCCTGGAGACCTCGTCGACTCTCAATTTCTTCGCCTGCTCCGCCTCCCACTTGTTCATCCCTTCACTTCCAAGCCGTGCCTCACAGCAATACCCCTCCCATTCCGCCGACAACAAGCATCAATTGCCTAGAAACTATTCCTCAACCGCTATCCTCATCTTTGCATCTTCTCCTCGCTCCACCTAAGAATGAACTGACCCATCCTCCTCGCTCGACTTCTCCAAGAGACTTAGGAGACGAGCAACCACCTTCTACGTGGAAGCCTGGGAATTCTGGGCTCCCCTCATTGATACCACTAGTGGCGAGTAGGTAAAAGATAATTTTTCCATCCTCTACGGCCTCGTCTTCGAACTCGACCAGGAGGTGGAGGACCTTCAATTTCAGCTGCAACTTACAAATGAAAAGGTGGCGCTCTTCCTCCAGCTTCTCTCCTCGATGCATGAGACTTTCCTCTCGACCCCGAAAGGAGCGACCTTTAGGCAGAAACCCGAAGAAGATAACGTCGGAGGAGAGGTCAAGGCGCGTGCGACCTCAAAGCACGAACCCTGGGTAGCTACCATAGTTGGGGATGTCGCAATGCAGTGTGGAGCAGAGTCTGAATTGAAACGGGATGGGAGCACGATCAGGGCTGAGGAGGACACCGCGAAGAACGACCTTGGAACTGAGGTCAAGGAGGAGGTCGAGGTGCAGTGGGGGGATGGGTCGACGTATGTCGAAGAGTAAGCATGGACAGGGGATCACAACGCCACCTGGCCAGGTTACATGTCAGGTGTCTAGGCTCTTGCTGTTTTAGAAGTTGTGTCATCTAGATTTTCATTTTTTATGGATGTCCACGTTGTCTTAGACACTACTTTTTATATTTTATTACTATGCTTATGTTGACTAATCTGTTGACTGGGTTGTTTTCCCCTTTGTTGGGGCAGCCCAGTAAGTACAGCAGGACTATCACTGTATTTTGGAACTCCCTTTTGCCTCTAGAAGGACCTTAATATACTAAACTTCTTACTTACAAAAAAAATAAAATTACTTAACTGAACTACAATTGTCTACATAAACGTTGTTGAGCTAGATTATTGTAATTAAGAGATTTCAAAAACATTTAATTGGTTTATTATCTTTTATAAAATGAATAGTCTTGTTGATTGGATTGGACACATACAAGAATTACTATAGGTGTGATAATTATTGTCATTAGTACATGTGCGAGACTTGTATGTACTAGCTACACATGTATTTATTGCACATGTACACTAGTATGTATGAATTTCCATGGCTTACTTACTGATAATGTTGGTTATTGGATATGAATGTGTGAACCATGTGTCTTTTCCCTTGTATCATAATTTTTTTTTAACTTCGGGACGAAGTTTCTTGAAGGGTGGGTGTATGTAACAACCCTAAGTAATTAATCAATTGTCATGATTTAAATAATTGTTTAATGTATATTAGTTTAATTAATTAATTAATTGTCCTGGTTAAATATTTGTTGATTGTATATTGGTTTAATTAATTAATTAATTAGTTTAATGATTAAATATATGTTTAATAAAATCCAGTTTAATAAATTATTAATTATTTTGTATCGGAAGATCAACCCATTATTCAAAAGGGGATAAGGTGGTTGAAACCTAATTGAGGGAGGGTAGTTGAGAATTAAATGAAGGAAGAAGGCGGTGAATGATGGTAGGGGAGGATAAGGCAAGGGGGGAGGATTGTATTAAGGGATATTTTTTTTGGAGGATTAGGGGTGTTTTTTGTGGGGGAGCTTGTTGTGGGTTTTTTTGGAGAGGAGCTTGTTGGAGGTCTATCATAGGGAGCACCGGGGTTGCTGGGGATTTTGGGCTCAGGGGCCAGTAAACCGCAAGGGTTCCTGGAGCTAGGGAGCTAAAGAGGCTCTGTTCCTAGTTGGCCGAGAGGAAAAGATTCATTTTTCAGGTAGTTTCAAGCAGTCTTCAGTCAGTTAGCAACAATAGAAAAGAAAAGGACAAACTTCTTCTTCAAGAGGTATTTTACCAGTATTAATTTTGTCTGAATGAAAAATATGGTACTAATTTTGTTTGAATGAAAGTTATGATATGTACCTATGTATTGAAATTGTGCAATATGCTGAGTAATCTGTTTTGTGACTATTTTGAACTGTATAAAATGAGAATTTAATATTTAGCTAGTTAATTTTGCTAGAAATTCAACATAAATTAGTTAGATTTGTTGTAATGCAAACATAAATAGAAATTTGATGTCTTGTTCAAGAAAGGAAAAGAAATTTAGATTACAAATTTACCACTTAACTCGAATCCCTAAGAAAGGGCTTTACACCAAATAAAAAAAAATAATATCATGCATTGACAAGAAAAGAAACAATTTCATCTATATATGTCCATGCTACCCAATCAAGATATGAATAGATTTTTGCAGTGCCATGGAAAAGTGAACTGGAAGCACATAATATTGTATAGTCCAATAATGAGAAGCATGAGGAAAGACTTCATACAAAGTACCCAACTATGAATAAATCAGGTCCATCCTTTGAGTCATCAAAATGGCTTTCTCCTGTGAATGGAACCATTAGACATTTTCAATAATATTGCATATTTGGCATTGTTCAAACTCCATTAAGTGAAATGATGACACTCTTTTCCTGAACTAGTAGTGTTAGAACATTGTCAGGTCAACGTGATCTTGGTTCATAGTACTATCAGAAACAAATGTTCATAGTGATCTTGGTTTATAGTAATATAGTAATCATAAAATTTCTTGGTGCCCATTTGGGGATTTGGTTATAGATGGGATACAATGCCCAATCTCTGTTGATTTTTTCTTGTCATGTGTTTGGCAGACTTTTGTTCATGTGCTTTCGTACTGTAGTTGAAGGTTCTCATGGCCCCAGTTTTTGAATTATGGATGGATGATAGATTCAGGATATTCGCGGTTTTTCTATGATATTAAAAAATATACAAGACTTGCCTTGCCTTTTAATGTAAGCTTTGTGAAGAAAATGTAATATGTAATTCATTTTAACACTTTTACTTCATTGATGAAATTACCGAAATTCTTCTTCAGAAATATCTTGAAATAAAAGGATATATACTAGGTGAAGTCGAATGGGACTATGATATCAAGCACAAAAAAATAAAATTAAAATTTGGCGTTGTTATACTTATGGTCAAGTTGATAATACAATAATTTTACTTGAACAACCCTCCATTGATTTTTCTTTATCTTTTCGATGCTTCTCTTATGCAAACACATCCTGGAAAGTATAACTATGAGTCACTTTTTCTATTCCTTGATTGAAGAGATTGTTCCCCTGTCTAATTCACTTCATAGTTATTGTTAAGACCATTAATGGGGATTTGTTAATACCAATTCCGACTTCCAAAAATTTCCCTCCCCTTTATTTTTCCCCTCTACTTTCGCTTCCTGGTTACTTAGTCATTTTTTGGAAAATGTCTAAGTGCGCAGGTTGGTGGATTCACGCATTCACATTTCCATTGATGCTTTTATATCATGATTCCGACCAACCGCATCCCCATTCCATACTCAACAACTTTTTCGATCATGGTTTCCCGAATAGGCGGGCTCAAGATTGTGCTTCCATTGTTCCGCGCCCTACAAACAGTACCTAGACTTCCCCAATATACAAATTCAAAACCAAATTCCCCTTTCATTTTCCCCTCTACTTTCCCTTTCTGGTTACTTGGTCATTTTTTTGAATATGTCTCATGATTTAATATCATGAGTCTGATTGAATTCTTCCTCATTCCATACTTGTCCACTTTTTTTATTGCCAGTTCCTAGGAAGGTGCGCTCAACATTGTGCTTCCATTGTTCCACAACGTACAAACAACACCCAAAGTTCCGCGATATACAAATTGACCGCCAAATTTTGTTATCATGTCCTATTTCGTGTTACACATTTTGCAGTTGAAAGTTCAGAGATATACAATTTTACCATCAGGTCCTCACGTCTCCTTAGTATAACTTGTGACCTTATTTTGAAGCCCGACCGATCACTAACCATACTTGGCCATTTCTTGGAATCTCTTTTGTGGGTCATCGGGTTGGCAGGTTCACAAAATGTCCAATCCTTAATCGTTCTTCGTTGTCCCCACCACCTTCGCACTTCTTTCTAAATACGCAATTATTAAGTGTTAATGCTAACAACTCATTATGAAGGAACCGTAAAGATTTCCATTAATGAGAAAAAGGATTGAGGATATCTCCCATTAATACAAATTAAATCAAGATTTGCAGACAGTTATATTATCCCTTCCGAGTGTTCATTTCAAACATCATGGAATATCTTTCGTGCATCATCGGGTTGGTGGCTTCAAAAAATATCCAATCCTTAATCGCTCTTCGTCATCCTCACCACCTTCGTACTTATTTATAACTATGCAATTAGTAAGCTTTAATGGTAAGAACTCATTACACAGGAACCATAGAAATTGTCATTAATCAGCGAAAGGATTGAGGAGATATCTCAATGATATGCATTAAACTAATATTTGCAGAGGGTTATATTATCCCTTTTGAGTGTTCATTTCAAACATGATCTGGAGAAAATAGACGTTCTCGTCAACTTATGGCAACAACTCGACAACAGTTCTGTCGAGATACAGTAGAAACCTTCATGCATGATGACCATAACTTCCAATGGTCGAGGGCATATTCTTACTACTCATCCCCTTCTGCCGAAAAGGAAGTGAGGAGATGGTCCCCTGGTGCATCGAGAGATATATTTCAAGACAAATAATTCCAAGGAAACCCCCCCTACTCAGAAAACCCCCCTACATTTATTTTTTTTAGAACCCTATAAACATGTATATCCTGCCCCCTGCATTTATTTGTTTTGTAACCCTATAAACTTGTATATCCTACATTCTCTCTATATATCCATCGCCCACTCCAAATTTTAAGGATTTTGCAGAAAAGAATGAAAGAATGGCCGATGCAGAGGTTGATGTGGTCGATTTCGAGGCAGAAAAAGATGATACAATGGATGATGATACGGCGATGGATGATGGCAATGCAGACGTTTTTCCCACTCCTGCACCCAAATTGAAATCCACCATAATGAGGGGCACTTCCCAGCTCAACGATGGCAGCCCTAATAAGACCAAAGGAAGGGGGTTCAGAAAATAAACTGACGTTAAACGCAATAGTTTCTTTGCAGCATGAGAGTTTGAGTCTCTCAACTCGTATGGTAGTATCGACCCTCAAAGATGTATCCTTTTCTTTAATTTTTAGGGTTTTGGATTACGTTTTGGATTTTCCCTGGTGCAGGTTGTGTCCCTGAAGTCTTTGACTGTAAGGATATGGTCTCTTGGTGTGTTGAGAGATATATTTCAAGCCAAATAATTATTCAAATATGGGACCAGTATCCTGTTCTGTGGAGATACAATTAACATCTTAGGGGGTGAGGACCAGAAATCCTAGTGCTCCAAGGCATATTCTTACTAATCATCCCCTTCCACTCAGAATGAAGTAATTTGGACCGCTAGAATTTCTCGTGCATGTTGTGTCCCTGAAGTCTTTGACTGTAAAGACATGGTTTCTTGGTGCACTGAGAGATATATTTCAAGAAAAATAATTATTCCACTGCGAGACCAATATCATTCTTCTTTGTCACCTCAGGTATTCTGCAATATGTTGATATTGTCGAAGCCAACATTAACGTTCAGAGGAGAAGACTGCAAAGAGTTCCTATAAAATCATGATAATCCGTTTTCCATGCATGTTTAAGAGATTGCCGATGCCTTATGTATGTTTTCGCACTAGATGAACAACACATAATTGTATGCCTATTTTTTTTTTTTTATGTAAATACTCTACCTGTATCTATGCCAAGTATGTTCGATGCTTCAATGAAAATAACTCCGTCCAATGTCTATGGAGAGATATATATTACGCACTATTTTTCTTATAGATTTACTATTAAAAACTTTCCTTGGAATATTGGTTGGTGCTTCTTTGTTGGATGTAACACCTCTTCTCATTTGCATGGTTCAATAGTCTCGTAATTCTTAAATATTGTATTGAATCAAGTAATTTGATCAAATATTAAGCATTGAACAATTATATGACAATGAATTGTGTTGATCACTTGAGGCTTCTATGGAAACATAAATGAATTTCACACAGTTTCAAACCAACATTCAATTCCATTCATAATGTAGATATAACATAGCAACACTAATTCACTATGCGGGAGTTGGGACCTTGCAAAAGAAGTTTCATTCTCATCTAAACCTTGATGAGAAAACGATCTCTTATTTCCCTCTTGCTTCCTTGAGTCCTTCACTCGAAAAGGAAGCATACTATTGGTTGTCCATCCCTTGGACTCTATTTGAGGACTTTTACTTTATTGATGAAATTACCAAATTTCTTCTTCGCAAATATTTTGAAAAAAAAAATGATATATGCTAGTTGAAGTCAAATGGGGATATGAAATTAACCACAATATTAAAATTCAAGTTTGATGTTGTTATACTTATGGTTAATTTGACAGTACAATAAGTTTATTTCAACAACCCTCCATTGATTTCTCTGTATCTTTTCGATGCTTCTCTTATGCAAACACATCTTGGAAAGTATAACTATGACTCACTTTCTCTATTCTTTGATTGAAGAGCCTGTAGAGCTATCTAATTGGCTTCATAGTTATTGTTTCTCCTAAAGTCTGCACCTGAGTGCTAAAGGGAAGAGCCAGGCCACCAAAAATTTGGAATGGTCATTCTTTTGAATTTGTTGGTGAGTTAGAGGGTTTTACATGGTCAAATTGGCAAGATGATATGGATGAGGGTTCTCCTTGACCGGTAGCAAAGTAATGACAAACAAGTGAAATAATAGATGCAAAAACAGAGGGAAACAACAAAGCATTCGATGAATAATTTGTTGCAAGAAGTTTAATAATTAAAATAATATTTCAAGGCATTAAACAATGCATCAAAAACACAATTACTCCCAAAGGTTGCAATAAAAAAAAATCTTCATCAAAGCATTAGTTGATGCACCCCAATCGCCTGAAATGACTAATATCCCAATCTACCAAATCAACCTCCCTATTATCGAATCAACAAACATGAATATTATGGGATCAGAGATTTTTTGTGTGTGAGAATTGAATTGGAAAAAAATGTTACTTATTCTACTTTTTTTAATGCCTTATCACAGTAAGAATGCAAAATTATCCTAACCCACTGTTATCTACAAAAGCCAAACATCAATAGCGCTTGTAAATCAACTATACATAGTTATAGCCAAAAATCAAGTTATAGTTTATATTTTCATTTTCTCACACCCTTTTTAATGATACAAACACAATACAAAACAAGTATGTGGATAAAATATTTAACTAGAAAATGATGATTTTTCAACAATGAGGCTTGTTTGAGACCAATTCCTGCTTTCAAAATTTTCCCTCCACTTTTCTATTTTCCCACTCTCTTTTATCCCCTTCTTTTCCCTCTTCTATACTTAATTGAATTCCCCTTTCTTTTCCCCCTATACTTTCTCTTTCTGGTTACTTAGTCATTTTTTTCGAAAAGGTTTAAGTGCGCGGGTTGGCGGACTCACAGGTTCACATTTCCACTCATGCTTTTATATCAAGACTCTGACTGACTGCTTCCCCATTCCATACTTAGCCACTTTGTCTATCATGGATTCCCAGGCAAGTAGGATCTAGATTGCACTTCCATTGTTTTGTGACCTACAAACAACACCTATATTTCTACGATATACAAAATGATCGATAGACTCCCACATCATCCCCTCTTCCTATTACACATTTTGCACTCAAAAGTTTTGAGACATACAATTTGACCTTCGGGCCCTCACGTCTCCTGAGGATCCCTTGTCACCCTATTTTGAAGCTTGTCCAACCGCTTTCCATACTTGGCCATTTCTTGGAATCTCTTTCGTGGATCGTCGGGTTGGCGGGTTCATGAAATCTCCAATTCCTAATCGATGTTCTCTGTGCCCGCCACCTTCGCACTTCTTTCCAAGTATGCAATTAGTAAGGTTTAATGCTAACAGAGCATCATGCATCAACCATAAATATTTTCATTAATGAGCTAAAGGCTTGAGGAGATAGTCACAGTAACTATCCCTACACAACTTGTCTAGAGACATGCAGAAAAGATCTTGCCAGGCAATGGGATATCCATTACAAATTTCAATATATTAGTGAAAATGAGTCCGAACGACCGTTTACCTATTCCAAACTTAGCCACTTTTTCGATTGCATGATCTTAGACAGGCAAACTCAAGATTGTTCTTCCATTGTTCCACGACCTACAAACAACACCCAGAGTTCCGTGATATACAAATTGACCATTGGACTACCCCATCATACCCTCTTCAATGTTACACATTTTGCACTCAAAACTTTTGAGACATACAATTTAACTGTCGTGCCCTCACCTCTCCTGATTATCCGTTGTAACCCTATTTTGAAGCCCGAATGACTGCTTTCCATAGTTATCCATTCCTTAATTGTTCTTCTCCGTCCCTGCCACCTTCGCACTTTTTTCTAAATATGAAATTAGTAAGATTTAATGCTAACAACTCATCATGCATGAACAATAAATATTGTCATTAATGAGAAAAAGGCTTGAGGAGATCTCCCATTAATATGCATTAAACCAATATTTGTCGAGGGTTATATTATCCATTCTGAGTGTTCATTTCAAACATCATGGAATGTCTCTTGCAGGTTCACAAAATATCCAATCATTAATTTCTCTTCGTCATCCCTGCCACCTTTTCACTTCTTTATAAGTATGTAATTACTAATATTTAATGCTAACAACTCATCATGGAGCAACCATAGAGATTGTCATTAATGAGAAAAAGGATCGAGGACATCTCCCATTCACACGCATTAGGCCAAGATTTATGGAGGGTTATATTATCCCTTCCGAGTGTTCAGTTCGAACATTGTCTCGAGAAAACAAACATTATCCTAAACTTATGGCAGCAGCTCGAAAACAGTTATGTGGAGATATAATGAACATCTTCGGGCGTGAGGACCAGAAATTCTAGTGGTCCAGGGCATTTTCTTACTACTCTTCCTCTTCCGCCTGGAACAAAGTAATTTGGACCTCTGGAATTTCTTGTGCAGGATGTGTCCCTGAAGTCTTTGACTATAAGGAGGTGGTCTCTTGGTGCTTCGAGAGATATATTTCAAGACAAAGAATTATTCCATTGCGGGACCACTCTCCTGTTTCTTTGTCACCTCTGTTCTTTCGCAAGATGTTGATATTGTTGGAGCCAACATTGACCTTCAGAGGAGAAGACTGCAAGGAGTTCCTAAAAAAGCATGATAACGGGTTGGACCTCTTACCTGAGTTCCTGGAAGACCCAGCGGTAGTTCTTGAAGATATCACAAGGTTGAAGGTTAGTTCATTTAGAAATCCATTCTGGGAAATTTCCTGGTTGTTTACAAGAATAGCGGGACAAGAATCCACAACAAGCATTTCATGCATGATTCTTTATATTTTGTATTTCACGATCAAGGAACAAGCCATTTTTTATTGGGGGAATTTGATTTCCATTGAAATATGTTCCCAATTGTCACGATTCAAACATGAAAATAAATTTTATATATCATCCTACTTGGTTTTCGTGATAGCGCATTGTTTTCCATTTCCAAAATTGTTTGTGTCCAAGAAGGTAAATTGTGAATTCAACCCAATAAACTTCTAGTAGTAGGCCTTGTGGAGGCACAATGCCTCGCATTGTTTTTATGAGGTTTTTAATGACTTTGTCTCAGTTTTCAAACATTTATTCTTAGGAAAGGATGCTCCCTAGATATCTGACTAGGAAACCAAGTTTTTCGACATGAAGGGGACACTTGAACAAATGGATAATTACAGTGTAATAATGATTTTTGTCTCCAAGCAAAATCCTGCTTTCCTTCCATGTCACATTACAAGATGAATGTTTGTTACATAAATGACATGGCAATACAACTACTGGTTTCATTTCTTCTATGAGAAGAGAAAAAAGAATCTCATTCCTCTTCCTTGGAAAGTTGGGGACTTCGTGTTCAGGAATGTCAATAAGATTGACAAATTTGCAGGCCATTTCAAGAACTTGAACCTGAGATATGTTGAAAGGCTAAGAGGGTTCAAACATAATGGGATTTTTGTAGAAAATTTACTAGCAATTGGATTCAACAATTCTTTTATCCATACAATCCTGAATGAAAAGAGAGACAATGACGACAACACTCTTGCTACTGACGCTGGCGAACTAGAGACATTGCAAAGAACAAATGAATTGTACAAAAAATAGGGAAAAGGCCCAGGTGAGAAGAGTGTCCAATCCCCAACTGCCACTCCCAAGAGTATGACATCCCAGAGCATCGCTCCAACATCCCACCCTAATAAGAAAGAAACACACAATTCTTCAAACAGAGGACGAGACAAGAACCCTCCTCGGGGTAAAATTGATAGTTCTCACAAGCTTCCCATGAAGAAGAAGAGAAAAAACGTTATGGAACAAGCAAAATATCCTAGACCTTAAAGTGAAGACATGGAACTCAAGACAGATCTGGATAACGTATTCTGCAATGTTGATTAGCCCAGGGATGCGATCCATAATAATCCCCTAATGGAAATAGCTAAGACTGATATTTTTGACGAAGATGAATCCTTACCAAACGTATTGAAAAGAGAGAAGTAAGAAATAAGAGAGGAAAATCTCGTTTAGAGATTAACCTTAAGAACATGCAGCCATCCCAAATCTTCTGACTTCACAAAGAAACCAGAGATTCTCTTGATAATTACATTGGAGGCCTTGAGGTAGAGAATGCTAGACTGAAGGACCGAATCAAGAAATTGGAGGAAACTGTGATTCCTATCCCATTGAATGCCAATCCTTTATCAATAATCGTGCCTTCCACCCCTACAGCCAAGTTAAATGGATCCTCCAGCCTCCTCACATCATGTAGAGGCTATGTGGAGAAGAATATCAAGAAAATAATGGATCTAATTACTCAATCTTGGGAACAATAAAAAAGTGTGACTTCCTTTCGAATGAGGGCACATGAGTTCCAGGAATATTTGCAAGCAGATTTAAAAAATGAAGAAGGTTTATATCTAGACACGATCATCCCTTTTGGCATCAATGTCATCAACATGACAAAAATGAGAAGAAGAGAAGAAGATCTCCCCTCCCCAAACTAGATCAAACAATTAAATGCATGATGGAAAGAGAAATTTAAGAACCTACATCTTATTGTCCTATCATGTGAACAGGTCATATCAAAGAAAGAAGAATTATTCATAAAGATAACCGAAATAGACTTACCCAGAAGTACCAACAAGGTCCCAGACCGAAAATTATTCTTCAACTCCTTGTCCTTAACCAAGAAAGCCTTCGATGAACAAGTTGATATTTTAAAGGGGTTGTATTTAAATTTTTTTTATGAAATCTTTGAATATGATGAGGATGACATGAACAACAGGCTAGTGGACTATTCAATACAAAAGGAAGAAATGTAGCAGGCTCTGCGTAATCTTTCTATCGATCTAAGGGAATTAGAAAGCGATATTTTCAACATAAAAATCTGGCATGAGATCAATGTGGACCCCATGAGAAGTTACATTGAAGAATGGCTCCAAAGGGAAATCGACAAGCTCACTGATGAAGGGAAACAACCGGTTGGCATGATTCTAGTAATTGTCGACGAGAGAAATAAAAAGGAATCAACAAGCAAATAGAAAAGGGGGAGAGAGATACCATCATATTAATTCTATACTGATCACATCCTTCTTTCTTTATCAATGCAGTTATTCCACCTCCTTAAATAGAAATTTCTAACCAAATACTAATAACTTCCAATTTATTCTTTTCAGGTCTTGCTCTCTATCGTCGCCCACTTCTTCTTTCTACAGTTCTATTTCTTGTACTTATTTATTTTATGGTCCGTGAGAGCCTGAATCCCAGTCTATATGACAAACACATTTAAATTTCGAGGAATATGTAATAAACATTATTATTTTTTGATAAATTTCAAAGAAAAATGCTTCAAGATCAATCTCGACGGTGCCTTGTAACCCTTTTTTTGGAATCCAAAGTTAGTTCTCTTTATGCATGTCGATCATCTTCTTTTATTTTTATGTGCTCATAATTTTTTTATCTTGAACTATGTTGGATGTCAGGAAATTGTGTTTATTTAATTTGAATGTTTAATGTGTGTGATCCCTAGTCCTATTTTCCATGAACCTTTATTTCAAAAAAACAAAAAAACTTTTTCTATCGTTTTCTATTGTTTTAAGTCATTACGATGGAAATTATCTATGTCCCACATTTGAACTATACATGCCCCATGAAAAAATTAAAGAGGAGTACCATATCCATAAAAATGCAGTAGGATTCACATCCTCATTATGTTTTCGTTTTGGTCCTAATAGATTCAAGGGTCAACAGACTTGTAAATACATCTTCAAGAATATCCGCATAAATAGAAACCTTCAAATCTTTTTATCATTGCCAAAAAAACAATCAACTGGATAGACATGTTACAAATATAACAATTGGTACTATATTGAACTGTCATAGGCATCTTACAAATATTTCAGTTGGATAGGCATGTTACAAATATGCCCTCTTCTTGGAGAGAAATTGCAGATCAACCTCTGCAAAGTGGATTTGCTACTCACGGACAAAATTTACAGGAAAAGGGCATCTTCCTCTATCTCGACACCTTCTTTTCACATAGTTTAAATTAACTTCAATGAGCTGAAAACTTGTGAAAATAAACAATCATGTTAGGTGTGTGTTAATATATAGAAAAAACTAGCAAACACAGATGTCACACAAGAATATCAAAGAATCTTCGACATTGGACACGTTTTCAAAAAAATATATATTTGTTTCTTTGCCACCACATATAAATTTATTTATCCTAACACATATAGAGACAAACAAGCCAGATGATCTATTTAATAGAATGAAATGGATGTTGCTTACTTTGTCCATGGGAAAAGTTAAAGAAGTGACTATGAAAATTGTACTTAACTCTAAATATTGGGATGAAAGTCAGTTGGAAGTATACAGAGATAATTATAAATGAATTTCATAAATACATTAAAGTGATAAAACCTACAAGGTAGGAACGGAAATTTCCAACATGGCAAGTCAGACTCCAACAATATATCAAGTTACACATGATCGGGATATCTGTGATTTTTAGTAGCTATCTGCTGCACTACTGGTAATAGGAAAAATTACATAATCTTATTATGAAAATAAAATCAAGATGGATTATGCAAAACACAGTATAGTTAGAATGAGTTTTCTTTCAAAAACTAAATGGTTTCAATGCTAGAATTTCTCTAGGAGATTAGCACTCAATCACCTTCTCTTTATGAAATGAATGTGAGTCATCAATCAGTTTCCACTCTGTCATTTGGACGAACTTGGAACTTTTGCGTCCCTACTAAAGTTTTACTAACCTGCCAATTTTAGAACTCTCCTGGCCATATTTAGCAATCAAACAAATTTCTCACAAAGTGACTTTCTTTCTAATTACTTGTAGACCTGATATTAATATAATATTATCATTAACTAATTCAGGAATTCAGGACTCCAACTCTTCGGTGCTCCGGGCTTCAGGGGAACTGTGTTTGTTCTGGAAGGAAAACTCTCATAGTGACATTCTGACTTCTTATGGCTGATGTATCGTAGAGTGCCACATGTCGTTCTCTACATGGATACCACTTGTACTTCGGTACTTCGGGCTTCACATTCTGCCATGGTCTCTCAATACCTATGCATTTATTCCCATTCCAACCCAACAGGGACTACACTGCCATGCAACACTTGTTAAATAATAATATTATATTATCTTTTCTATATATATAAAATATGTTAATATAATATTAAATATGGAAAAATCCAAAGATAATGAACTCATACTATAACATATGCTGTAATTTCTTTTGGAAGCATTATCTTCCATAAATATTAAAATATGGACATATAACTATTATGCATTTGAACTATGGATATTTTTCTTTTTGATTAATGAGAAGGCTTTCATATCCTTACGAGGTTCATGTTTTTCAATCCATGTCATTCAACTGGACAATAGCAATTCCAACTGTATCAAGTACCTGATGGTTTGATAGGGCATCTAAAAAAAAAATGCAAAAATGATTTTGCAGTTCATATGTTCTCAAGTCTATCTGTGAGAGGCTTATTTTCAAATATAAATATGACATTTTGAAATCAATAAGAATGAACATATGTATTTGAATATTGAAAAAGATCATTAGTAATTTGTTTATGTTATTTGAAATTGCAAAACGTTAGGGATTATAAGAAGAGGAAATCTATGCATAGAATTAAAACTATTGAGGCTTCTGCGAATGCTAGTGTAGTTCATGGAAATGAACCAAGGCGAATGAATTTTTCTCTATGTATGTTGCAATGCATGAAGCTCTCTCGGTTGGTTTACCTATAGTTCAACAATCTATTTGTAATAGAGTTTGAATGAGGAAATTCACTATTAACCATTTTTTTCATGAACCAGTTAAGATGCTTAACCATCATTAGAAGACAACAAAGTCAAAAGCCTATTCATATAAATCACAAACATTATCAACCTCCAAGTGCCTTCAAGTTATACTAACATGTATGCATATTTTGTTGTTCATTTTCTTTTCTTACATTAGCAACCTCCAAGTGCCTTAAGTTCTACTAGCATGTATGCATAGTTTGTTGTTCACTTTCTTTTCTATGAAATAGTGCATAGATCATTAGAATGGGAGGTGTTGAATTTCTTTTATACCTAGAAGATTAAGATATTTTAATCTTTTCTAAAAATTCACCTGTACATTTTACCATTAAAGTAAATATAAACAAAAACTATATATTGAGTCAATGAGAGTTTGTGGTTTCCTTGGGAAAAAATGAAATACTAATTTGTTTATAATCATTGTTAAAATTAGAATTAGAACATCACTCCACTCAAATTTTAAAGGTTTCCATAGGATGGAGGACATTATCCATCATTTGTTTTATTCTATTACTTCTAGATAAAGCGGATTTGTCGACTAAGATGAACAGCTTCAAAAAGAGCCTTTACTGCCATGGCTGCTACCTAGGCTATTTCCTAAACCGCAAGACAAGTTTCTCTAGGTCAATTCTAACTCCATGACTTTATCTCACCCATGCAAGCTAGGCACACGATAATAATAATAAAAGTGTTTTAATATAAATAAATTCATAAAAATATTCTAACAATGTGTCCTTAATTTAAATCTATGCTTTGTGTGTCCCTAGCAAGCATATTGATGGAAACCTACCCACCCTTGCTTGGGTATGCATATGAATTGTGCATTTTTCAACATAAGGAAATGAGGTCTCCCTCTAATACTAAAGTATGCCCCTTCCTAGAAAGTAAGGCATCATTATCCATCAAAGTTTATTTATGAAATAATTATAAATTAATTATATGGTGAGAATTTCATAAGCCTCTATAATGGAAGGGAACTATGTAAACTTTGATATTGTAAATTGTTTGAATATTTTGCTACGAGTGTTTCTAGAAAAATTATATTAGGTAGAGACTAAGCCCACTTAGCCACTTGTGTCATCCATGTACATATTTGAAGACTCAATTGTAGATACTACTATCAACAACATAGTTGCCACAATTCCAAAGGCTGAATTTCCTCAGTATAAGATATATTTCTTGGATCAAAATCCCACTAGTCGATTTACTAACATAAAATTAGAAAAATACATATTATATATGATATAGTAGAGTTATTTAGGCATTGAGAAATATACTGAGGATATTCCTTTGGTTTAGAGGAAGAAAAGACATTAATCAAATGAACAAAGAGGAACAAAACCACAAAATACTACTTGGCTCCTCTATTCCTCCGGCTTGGTAGTTTCCACAACACAAAGGAGTGGTCACATGTTAGTCACATTTTCAGTCCCTCCTATGTTATCAAATAAATACAATCAACAGGTACATTTTATCAAATACTAGGAGACTAGTTGAAAAACCAAGAATTTTTTTTCAATTTGAGACCAAATTTGTTAAAAATGATCAAAGCCTTCGTCCCTTGCCCCTAACGACTCTTCTTGTATGTAGTGGTGAATTCATGATATGCATGCTTATATACTTAGGTTCCCATATATGTTTACGAGGTCAAGACTCTCTTGGTGTTTTTGTTTCTCGAGTTGTTTAATGCTCCAATGTCTCATTCGCACCCATCCGTGATACTTCTCATGCAATTAATGTACTAGACTGCTATTAGTTATGTGTTTGGATCGAATATATTCACACCTTCACAAATGGACCAATAAGGTAAATGTTATTTAATTCATACATGTTTTAATAGGAATCCCATGACTTGATGTGTTAAATAGGAAACTATACAAGATGACCTAGGTGAGTAAGTTAGAGATGCACTCTAAGTCAAAGGAGTAGTTGAGAAAATGATTCAAGGAGATAAGGAGATAACATAAGGTGGACTTGTGATAGTGGATAGGTTGAATTAGATCCCTTGATATTTGGGAAAGATCAATGGTTTATATCTGCTCAAAATTTTATAAATGCATGTGTTCTCTAATGTAATAGACAAGTAAGTAAGCAAGTTATTGTGTGTCCACTCTCTCTCCCATGTCCTCCAAAATGTTTAATTTGGTATCAGATCTAGACTAGATGTGAGTCCCTCATGGGAGAGCCCGGGAAGAATAGAGTCATGGGGATGTAGTTATGTGTAATATTGAGAGTAGGGTAGAGAGAGTAGTTGTTTCATGTAAGAAATTAGGCACACGATATGAGTGTTTCCCATGATCTGCTAGAGAGAGACTATGTTGAATAGACGTAGCCTGCTAGGCATTAAAGAGGCTCCTAGATGTGCAATATCTGAGTGGAGAGACTCACATTGAGAGACATGGCCATGATTCCTTCCGATTAAGTGAGGCCTCTAGAGGAGAGGCCCACTGAGTGCATTCTCAACTTGAATGAAGTGAAGTAAGTTATTTTTTGTACTCTCTCTCTCTCTCTCTCTCTCTCTCTCCCCTATGGTATTCATTATGTCTAAGGGTATGAGTGATCAGGATGTGTTGGTTTAAATCACCAAATATCCATTGGACAGTGATTTGTGGTTGATTGAGGAATCAATTCACACATGTCTCAAATACCTCTCTAGTTTTTCAACCATCTTCCTTGTAAAAGGAAGAAAACTTGTTTTAGGATTCTCTCCATCTACAATGATGCAATAAGAAAGAGGATGTCATCTGAGGTGAGTCCTATAGGGTCTCCCATTGTGAATATGGAGAAATTATGTGATCAATGAATTACCATTTCAAGCAGCCTCATGATGAGAGAAAATTCTTTCTAGTATTCAATATGACATAGAAGTTATTTTGTTAGAATTCGTGACTCTAACAAATTACAAGTAAAACATGGGGATCCAAGATAAAGAATAGACAGAGATGTTGAAGATGAAGATGATGAATATTTAGATTCTTATGAAACCCGTTGAGAGTAAGCGTTACCATAGTAGAGGTCGAGTCAAGAGGGGCAAAGTAGCCTGGCGGTGCTTCAAGTGTGGAAGTCGAGAGAAGCTACATTGGATGGGTGAGTCAATTGTTCAAGATATCAAGTGTAGATGAAGATGTCAAGTATGTGTTTGATTCCAAAGGAGGAAGATGGTATTCATGTCATGGAATTTTTCAATTCATATGTAATGGTCTTGTAATTTTATGGGAATTTAGTAAATCATTTGGAATGATTATTGTACCTGAGTTGAAGCATTGTAATTGAGAATAAGTTTTGTTGGGGGTGCATGATCAGTTGTACCCAAAACCCTAGAAGTTTTTGGTCCCAGATGTAAATCTTTTCCATAAGAAAGTTTATTTCCTCATGTGTTTTGTAAGCCCCGTTGAGTCATGCCTACATGAATTAGTGTGGTAGAACATGTATTCATGCAATGTGTATCCCTCTTATGCATATAGAGGATGTGGCATCAAGTTATGGAATGAACCACTAAGGTAGGTATGAAGTTGGAAGGTGTACTCGTATGGTATCTTGATGTTGAATCAAAGAAGTTGAATCTTCGATTAAGGTGGGGTGGATGTGAGATGAAGTAATCTCAGAATGTGAGGAACCAAATTATGACTAAGGGGAAGTTTAATATATTGATGAACCATGTATGTGAAATGCATTTCTATAGAACTGTAAAATACAATGGATGACACCCATGTATCTTGGTGAATTGATTGGTTTATATATGGACATCAATGATCAATGGTTTGTAGGTACAAGACGAAGAAGTAGTTCAAGTTAATCTGTTATGTGCATGTACAAAAAGAAAGAACAATATAGTTCAAGGATGAATCTCAAGTGAGTGTGTGCATTATAAATCAATTTCCCCAACATGATCATTCGTGGTCAGCCAAAACCACTTGTGTACAAGGTTCATGGTCAATATAAACCATGTGTATGAAAATTTTGTGGTCCCCTAGAAACCCCTTAGTGTGATGGTTCATGGTCATCCTAAACAACTTGATCATTGTAATGGTTAGGGGTAAGTCACAAAATCCCAAGGTGATTTATGATGAGGGGAAGTCACTAAGAAACAAATTTAATGAATCCCAACCATATGAAAGACAAAAGAAAAAGGATGAAGACAACATTGAATACATTTAATCATTAATGGGGAGTGTTAAAATTAACTAATACATGTTATAATAGATTTCCCATGACCTGACCTATTAACAAAGTAACTAGACAAGATGACTTAGGCGAGTTAGTTAAAGATGCACTCTAAGTCAAAGGAGTAGTTGAGCACATGGCCCAAGGAGATAAGGAGATAAGATAAGCTAGACTTATGATAATGGATAGGTTGAATTAAAGCCCTTGATATTTGAGAAATATCAATGGTTGAGCTCTCCTCAACATTGTATAAATTCATGTGTTCTCTAATATAATAGACAAGTAAGCAAGTTATTATGTGCGCACTCTCTCTCCCATGTCCTCTAAAATATTTCATTGTAAATTGGCCCTGTATTCTTGAATGTTGATAGCTCAATAATTGAGGAACACCATGGACATTGCTAAGGAGGATAGTCATCTATTAAGTGAATAAATACGATGGAGTATCATAGAATGTTAAAATTATGTAATAGTGGGATTGGTTTGGAATATTAAAGAGTATCAAGTTAGACATAGAAGATGTAGGTTAACATATATTAATGAATTTCCTATTTCCAGTTAAGGAATTAGGGTTGTTGACTAATCCATGTCATTGGGTTAGGGTTTTGGATTCTGTTGGATCCTATATGTATATTGTATTGGAAACAATGTATCACCATGAATGAATACAGAATATGTTGGTTTTCCCAGTTTTGGGTTTACAGGGGAAAAATCTCTATGTAATGTTTGTATTTTCCATTGAATAGTTTTTGTTATTTTACTGAAAATATGTTTGCATTAAATATTGTACAAGTTTAAAATGTACATTTCATATTAGAGCTTTGTTGGCTTTAGGGGGATGAATTTGTGGTCAAGGGTTTTGCTCGGAACTATGATAAGCCTTGTTACAAAGATCCATGGTATTGATTTTTTAGGTGAAAATAAATGGCAAGCAATTCGAAAAAGGAGATCGCAAAGTTTAATGGGAAATGTTTTGATCTATGGAAGCTCAATATGGAAGATCTATTAGTGGAAAAAGATCAGCGGATCATGGTAGATCTAGGTACTACACCTATAGGAACTTCAGCAGATGACTGGAAAAATTTGGATCGAAAGGAAAGGAGCACAATCCGACTGTGTCTCTCAGATTCAATATTATTGAATGTGTCAGAGGAAGCTACAACCAAGGATTTATGGGATAAGTTGGGGAATTTTTATTAGTATAAGTCCCTAGTAAATAAACTATTCCTAATAAAGAAGTTGTATAATCTGAGGATGAGAGATGGAGACTCGGTGACAGAGCATTTGAACGCTTTCAATACTGTTGTAAGCCAGTTAGTATTTGTTGAGATTAAAATTTCATATGAAGATAAGTGTATCAATTTAATTTTTTCTTTACCAAACTCGTGGGATAGTCTGGTTGTGGCCATAGGTAGTAATACAACTGAATTGAAGTTTGATGAAGTTCTCTCATCCTTTTTGTCGGAGGAGATGAGATGAAAGAATATGGAAGGATAGAGAACAAATGCATTATTTGCAAGACGACGCTCCCATGAAATAAATAGATATAAGTTATCAAGTGTGAGATCTAAGTCCAAGGGTAAATCTAAATCTCCTGGAAAGTTTGTAAAGGTATGTTGGAGATGTGGAAAAGAAGGGCACTGGAAGAAGGAATGTATATCCAAAGTTGAGAAAAAGAAGGGATATGAAGAATCTCCTTCTATAGAATAAAAGACCTCTAAGGAAGAAGGAGGGGACGTGTACTTGGATTCTTCAAGAACACATGTATATCATGAGGCATGGTTGGTTGAATCAGGTGAATCCTTTCATATGACTCCCCAAAGGGAGTGGTTCTGTGAATATGAAATGCATGATGGAGGTAATGTTTTCTTAGGTGATGATTCGACAACCAGAATCATAGGACGAGTAAAATTCAAGTTGAGGCTCATAGATGGAAGGATTAGAAAACTGCTTGGTGTTCTGAACATCCCTGGTTTGGCTAAAAATTTGATTTCTATAAGAAAAATGGAGGATGCAAGGGTAAAAACAATATTTGAAAATGAAACCTGCAGAATAGTTAGAGGAGAAATGGTTTTGTTGAAAGGAGTTCGGTTTGGAACTTTGTATAAGGTGAAAGGAAGAAATATTAGTGATGGGTGTAATAGTTCCATTGTTCCTGATATTGGAGTTGAAGAAGAAAGAACTCCTATAGTCTCTGGAGAAAATGTTATGTTGTGGCATCAAATACTAGAGCATATCAGAGAGAAGGATCTTCGACTACTACACGGTAAAGGTATCGTTGAAGGTATGTCTAACTACTCTCTGGATTTTGATTTATGTGAACATTGGGTATATGGGAAGCAGAATCAGGTAATATTCCCTTCTAGTGCAACGAGGGAAGAATGAATTTTATATCTAGTTCAGAGAGATGTTTTTGGACCTGTTTCAGTCCCATCATTGGGAAAATTTGTGTACTATGTCTCATTTATAGATGAATTCTCTTGGAATACTTGGATATATTTCCTCAGGAATAAATCTGAAGTCTTTGATAGGTTTAAAGAGTTTAAGGCTCTTATTGAGAATCAAACAAAGAAAATAATTAAGGTGTCGAGGAAAAATAATGGTGGAGAGTTCGGCAGGAATGAATTTGAAGAATTATGTAAGAAGTGAGGTATAGAAAGGAAAATGACTACTCCATATACACCTCAACAGAATGAAGTTAAAGAAAGGGTGAATAGGAAGTTGATGGGAAAATCAAGGTTCATGCTTAGTGGTGTCGATTTAGACAAAGAATTTTGGGCAGAGGAAGTGGGCACTTCATGTTACCTGGTCAACAGATCACCCTCATCAGTGCTGGATGACAAGACTCCACAAGAGGTATGTACTTGTAAGAAACCTTCTCTCACACATATCAAGGTATTTGGTTGTGATGCATATGTTCATGTTCCAATGGAAAATAAGAGTAAGCTAGATAAGAAGGATGAAAAGTGTATCTTTATTAGATGTAAATATGGTCTCAAAGGTTATAAGTTTTGGAACCCAGAAACTAAGAAGGTAGTGTATAGCCGAGATGTGGTATTTAGAGAAATGAAGGATGTTGTCAAACAGGAAGTCCTCCCAAGTAAGGAAGAACCAGAGAAAATAGAGTTTGATGTAAAGGATGTTGAATCAAACTCTATAGAAGAACAGGAATCAGAAGAAGAAGATCCTCATACTCCAGTATTGAGGAGATCGGTTCGAGAAAGAAGGCTACTAGAAAGGTATAATCAATCTAATTTTCATTCAAATTTTTCTTTGTCTGTTACTGATGATGATCCTAGAACTGTCACGGAGGTAGTGGAATAAGAGGATGGAAATCTATGGAAAAAAGGCCATGGACGAAGAAATGGCAGATTTAGATAAGAATGAGGCTTGGGATCTAATGGAGTTACCGACTGCAAGAAATCCCATTGGCAACAAATGGGTATTTAAAAATAAGTTGAATGTAGAAGGAAAAGTGAAGAAATACAAAGCTTGGTTAGTATCAAAGGGTTATTCCCAAGTTGTGGGAATTGATTTTGGTGAGATTTTTTCTCTTGTTGCCAAGTTAACCTCTATAATATTTTTGTTATCCATTGTTGTTGCATTTGATTTTCATGTAGAACATATGGATGTTGCAGATTCATTAACAAAAGCTGTGAGAACTGAGAAGTTCTCTTGGTGTAGAGGATCCATGGGCATTGCTTCCTTGGATTGTTGACTCAGGAAACACGTCGCATTTTGCCTCATTTTTCGTGTTGCCTTGATTTTCATGTCCATTGTTGGGAAGTTTTTTCGACACATGGGTTTTTCCGATGGTTTTCTATTTTCAGTTAAGGAATTGGGGTTTTTGACTAATCCAGGTCATTGTGTTATGGTTTTGTATTTTGTTGGCTCCTATATGTATATTGTATTGTAAACAATGTATCACCATGAATGAATATAGAATATGTTGGTTTTTTTTGGTTTTGGGTTTCCAAGGGGAAAATCTCTATGTAATGTTTTTATTTTCTATTGTATCTTTTATGTTCTTTTACTGAAAATTTGTTCGTAGTAAATATTGTACAAGGTTAAAATCTACAAGTTTTTTGTACCATATATAGTAATTCTTGACCTCCCCTCTACTGTCGTCCCAAAAATAAAGCAGACCAATCATTGTCACGACTTTGTCAATCATCATCATCTAAATCAATATACCAATCAAATGAATTCATGAATCCCACCACCAAATCCCAATACCTGCTAGTTTTTGTTGTGCCAAATTGGTAACTATCAGATTCAAATTGATCCAAGTCCCTGGTATTCCATTATTTGATGGAAACCTACTATTAGGAATCAACTTTGTGCCTCCTAATATGTTATTCTCCTACCAAATGACACTAGTAAATATGCTATCTCGGTGACCATCAATACACCTAACTAATCAATGCAGTCTAAATATCTCCCTGGAAAATATTCCTATCACCTACAGTGCATCATACTAATACGAGTACCAAAAATTCCCTACAAAAGGAGAATCATGCATAGCCCTCATAATCTTCTCCCTAAGTGTGGAATGAGGGACTATATGTGTGTTCCCTCCATAGTGGATAATTCCATCCATCACTTCATCAGTTGATATATTTGTAGACTGATCCAATACAATATGTATATCCTCCTATGCTTCGACCACATATCCCAAAGGAAAGAACTCCGACATGGCTATAATCCTGCCTGCCTTACCAAACTGAATCAAGTGAACCCTCCATGCCTTATCGAATATACTATTGTCATCATAAAATAGCACCAGATTTCATTTCCACTTCTTGTGAGATTAGAAATTGTCAGTTGCATTGGTCAAAACAAATGGTATGACCAAGGACTCAAGGTAACATTTGAGAGAGCTCCTATGGGTACCATGCTCTCTATCCTTTCTATGGTGATGTCCCAATCAATGATCAATCTCCGAGGAATATTCCTCTCCATGAAGCTCGTCCATCCACTCATCGATCCTAGGTGAACCAAACTCAATGATATGTTTGAAATCCTTGTTTGGTGGTCTCCCCAGGGGGAAACATCCAAAAAACCCATTGTACATCATCGTACACAATTGTATATTGTTTTATATCACTGCACACCATTTTATCATCATGAAACGCTCTGTATCCAATATGTTCCCCTATATTAATCACTCCACCAATATCAACTAGACCTGGATCCCATAGTGATGTATCCACAATTTTCCTATACTCGATCCCCCAATCAAATGGTTCATATACTTCCTTTCCATCAGGTCCATAAGGAATTTGTTCAATTTCATCCTCTGTAACTAAACTTTGAGCCACGAGAAACATATGATGATCCTTATAATGAAAAAAAGGTGCATGGTCAAAAACCTTTGTGTCAAACCTCTCCTCGAACATCTGCAAGTCTAAACATTCTTCATGTGGGATATTCACAAGAGGATCCTCCCTCACATCATGGGTGCCACTCATGCCATCAGTTATCACTGCTACTAAAGATGATGGAGTCTTTATTGTTGTCAATGATGAATAAAATTACAAACTAAACTAGTAGAAAAGCTCCTTAATCTCCCTTTCCCGGTCTTCAGTGAACTTAAGATCAAGGTCCATATCCATGAACCACTAAAAGTAATTAGATTTTATTTTCTCTTGTTCCTCTTTGATTATGCACAACTAGGAACTTGTGACTCCATCTGCAAGTCCCCTTTGCCTTTCCTCCAATTGATTTTTCCACATAAGTTCTTCAACAAATTTATGAGAACTGTCTTCCCTCATCAATACTTGTACAACCTTCTCCTCCTTCACCAATAATTGGTCCTCCAAATATTTCAATTCTAAGGGTATTTGTTCATTCTTACTATCATGTCGGGGTATAGTCACATCGTAATCATCATCAACATCATATGGTGTTGAATCCTCATCATTCGTAGGTGTTTTTACACTTGAATTACCCTCATCATATATATCGTACATAGTGAAAGATGTTGGATTCTCAACATTGGATGGTTGGAACATATGGTCGTCATCATATGTTGCATCCTCATCTTTTGTTGATTCATCAGAGGTATACCCATCCAGAACACTAGTTTCACTGGCCTCATTAGTTAGTTATGATGATGTATCATAGTCTGTTGCTTTCTATTCCTCCATGCACACATCCTTTTCATGGCTAGATGCATGTTCCTTCACCTATTCTTCGTGCTCATCCCTTCACCTAGCCCCATATTAAATAATGTATTTTGTGAATTTATGAAAGGCCAAAGTGCCCAAACAATCAAAAGAGGCCAGTGTGCCTAGGAAACGTAATGTTTTGATCATTATTAATAATAAATACAACACTGAATGCTAGACGGACGAGGACAAGATTTATAGGGGGCTATGATTCCACAAGAGAGGGGGCTTGAGTGTTGGGCATGTGTTATATTCTTTGCATGTGTGTGTGTGGGCACGTCAGATTCGACAACTGCGTCTGACGATCCCTCTAGTAGTGTTATGTGTGTCGTGTGCGTTGGGTGCTTCCTAAGGGGGTCCCAGTGGGGACCAGGTATGCCCCCCCTGGTTACATGCAGCATTCGGGGCAACGCCCGAAAATTTGATTTTGGGTGGTTTTAGCTATTTTTAGCAGATTTTTCTATTTTTAGTGGTTTTCTAAATTAATCTCGGATTAAGGGATTAGGGTTTTGGTATCTACTGAATACCTAAAAAAATTGTATATATTGTATGGTGAATGGTGAAATTCAATATAATGAATATAAGAAAGGTTTTCCCCGGTTGAGGGTTTTCGGTATAAATCTCTGTGTACTATGTGAATGAGCCATTGATTAATTTTTCTTTTTCTTAATAATATATATGCATTGCCTTACTTCGTAGGTTTAAAATTTACATGTGGTATTAGAGCTCATTTTTGGCTTCAGAGGGATGCCTTTGTTGCTGAGGGTTTGGATCGGTCTTGATAGATCAAGTTTCTCTTGTGTCTGTGATAAAACTGAGTTTAGCCGGAGCTTTTGCAGTGGAGATTGGAGTATATAAATAGGAATGGCGAGCTCATCTAGAATCAAGATAGAGAAGTTCAACTATAAAAACTTTGAGATATGAGAGTTGAAGATGGAAGACCTTCTTGTAGACAAAGAACAATGGATCGTTGTGGATCTTGGTACACAGCCTACTGGCATACAGTCGATTGGTACCCAACCTACTAGTACACAAACTAATAGTACACCACCAACTAGTATGTCGAAGGAATATTGGGAGAAGTTGGACATAAGATGAAGGAGTAGTATTGGACTCTGCCTAGAAGATTCGTTGTTGTTGAATGTCTCGCGAGAATCTATAGCCAAGGAACTATGGGATAGGTTAGGGAATTTGTACCAATCAAAGTCCCTGGTAAACAATTTGTTTCTTTGAAAGAATTTTTATCATCTTAGGATGGAAGATGGATATTCTGTGATAGAACATGTAAATGCCTTTAATACTCTGGTAAGTCAACTTATCTCTGTTAATATTATGATTGCAGAAGAAGATAAGTGTATTACTTTGTTATGTTCTTTAGCGGACTCTTGGGATAATCTGGTTGTAGCAATTGGTAGTACCACTCAATCTACATTGAAGTATGAGGATGTAGTTGCATCCTTTTTATCTGAAGAGATGAAGAGGAAAATCATGGATGGGCATAGCACATATGCTTTATTTGTAAGAGGTCGTACCCAAGACAGGAATCCTGGTAAGTCTTCGGGGGGGGGGGGAGACCTAAATATACAGGTAGATCTAAATCTCCAAGAAAATCTTTGAGAAAATGTTGGAAGTGTGGTAAAACAGGGCATTATAAGAAATATTGCAAGTCTAAGAAGCTTGATAAACCAAAGGGGCCTGATAGTATCTCTTCCACAGAGGCGAAAACTCCACTAAAGAAGCAGGTGATGTTTACCTGGAATCTATAGGTACACATGTAGATCGTGATGTATGGTTGATCGAATCAGGTGCATCATACCATATGAATCCTCATGGGGAATGGTTCTCTGAATATGAAAAATATGATGGTGGTGATGTATTCCTAGGATATGAATCGACAGCCAAAATCATGGGACGTGTAAGGGTTAAGTTGCTGCTAAAAGATGGAAGGATTAGAATTGTCCCTAGGGTTCTGTTGATCCGGATTTTATGAGCAGAATGAAATGAATATATATTATTAACAGTTCTTAACACAAAATAATAGAGATACAATAAAACAGGTTTTCTATTCAATAACGAAATAAGATGAAAACTTTAAAATGCAGCAGAAACAAGCTTGTTGGAATGGTGGTGGCTTATCTGTGAGAAGAGATGTGATGGTTGTGCTCATTTGCAAGAAGATGATTACAATGAGGCTCTGAAGGCCTTTTTACAATAAGCAGATATGTCAAAAACCCTAGACAACCAAAAACCTAACACTAGGAGATGAAGCGCCAAAAGTCATGTGGGCCCCGTTTGGGTAAGTTAGTACATCAACTTCCTGGGGTCGTAACTTTTGCATACGATCTCCGTTTTGCATATGATAGCTCGTTGGAAAGGTATCATCGAGGAGATTCATTTTAGCCACAATATTGAAGGAATTTCCATATTGAAAACCTATTTTCCAAAAAAAAAAAAAAAACATCATTTAGGGCCTCAAAATGGCACCGGAAGTTAAAACCTACTAAAAATAGTAAATTACCAAAATTGCCAGAAATTGTTTTGAGCTAGTTGGAAAAGGTGGGTGACCACCGATATCCATCTGGATAAATCCTCCCTCCTTAGGAAGCAATGGTCTCCATTGCGTTGAGGTCCCCCATCATATGAGGAAATTTCTACTGAATTTATTCCCGGGTGATCCACTTGCCTTGTTGTAGGAGCTGCCCTGCTTTGACGACTCGATAAAGCTGAATCCTTTGCTGTCAAGTGACCTTGATCTGTGTGTCCACAATCTGATCATTGGATGCCTGTTGTATGCAGTCAAGGTTGAGCTATGCTGGTGTCATTTTTTCTACTACTTTTGAGGTGTCCAATAATGGTGGGAAATAAGGGCGAAGGAGATCCACATTGAACACTGGGTGCAGGCCAAGGAAAGGAGGAATGTTGAGCTCAAAAGAATTATTCCCCATGGCCTTGGTGATAGTTTACGAACCATAACGGAGTGAGTGAAGCTTCCGATGGGGTCTTGTAAGGCGTTCTTTCTGCAAGTGCAACCAAACTTTGTAGCCCACCTGAAACTTTTGTGGCAACCAATGTTGATCATGGTGTTGTTTGTACTTATCATTAGACTTCTGTAGGATATCTTGAACCTGCTGGTGGATGTGTTGGATCCAATCAATGAACCGGTGGCTTTGTCAGCTTCAGTTGGAGCAGGATATGAGTCGGTCGAGGTGATTGTAAGGGGAAGTGCAACATCTATGGGACCTAGTGGTTGGAATCCCAACCCCACTTGAAAGGGGTTGTGGTCGGTTGAGCTATGCAGGGCTCTGTTGTAGCTATGTTGGACATAGGAAAGGATCTCATCCTATGTGTGAGGGTTCTTTGAATTATAGATGCGAAGGATATGCACAATCATTCGATTTACAACCTTGGTTTGGCCATCTGTCTGGGGGTGGAAGGTCGTGGATTTGGTGAGCTTGGTTTCCAATAGTGACCAGAGGCTCAACCAAAACGTGATAAGAAATAAAATATATCGATTTAAGACAATGGTTTATGGGATTCCAAAATGTACCTAGACTCGTTTAAAGAAGAGCTTGGTAGTGGCCTCTGCTATAATGCTCTTCTTGTAGGAAACCAGAATCGCCATCTTAGAAAAGTGATCAACAACCACAAAAACACAGTCATTTCCCCGCTTGGTGGACGGTAGACCCAACATGTATTCCATTGAGATGGATTCCCGTGGCCTGTGAGGAGTAGGAAGAGGGGTGTACAGGCCTTGTTTCTTAGTGGTCGATTTGGCAATAGTGCAGGAAGTGTAGGACCTGATATACTTCTTGACCTCCTGTCAAAGTTTCGGCCAATAGAAATATTTTTGTAGCATTGTCGCTGTCTTTTCGACGTTGAAGTGTCCTACCATCCAACTATAGTGGGCTTCACAGATCATCTTCACTGGCTCGCTTGATGGAACAAAGATATGGCCCAGACGACACAACAACCCATCCTGAAGATGGAAATTATCGACAACTACATTTTCACCCAACATTTGGTAGGTGGTGGCGAAGTCAGGGTCTGTCTCATAGAGTTGGGGCCATCCATAGGTCTCATGGATGCAAGAGTCTAGCACCATGGTGAGTGTTGCGACTGGTGGTTTGCTGAGGTAATTAGCGACATGATTGGTGCTTCCTGTTTTACACTTGATGTTGAGGTGAAATTGTTGCAAGTATGTGGACCACTTTTGATGGAGGTCATTCTGCAATTTTCCCTGTGTCTGCATGAACTACAGTGGCTTATGATCAGTGTGGATGAATGTCTCTTTCCCAAGAATGTAATGTCTCTACTGGCGTCAGGCTTGCACAATGGAGTACATTTATTTGTCGTAATTAGGGTACTTACAGACAATAACTGACAATGTTTCACTATAATAGGCTACGGGGTGGTTGTGCTGAGTGAGAACAGTGCCCACAACGTAGTCTAAAGCATATGTCTTGATCTTGAAGGGATGTTGCAGGTCTGGTAGTGAAAGTACCAGGGTTGAGCACAAGCGTTGCTTCAAATCATCCAACACTTGTTGTTGGGACTAGCCCCATGCAAATTTCACCTTACCACCACCCTTGTTTATTTGGTTGAGGGACCATGCAATATGGGAGAATCCCAACACGAACCTGAGGTAGAAATTGGCAAGGCCCAAGAAGCTCTGAAGCTCCGTGAGTGTGGTTGGGGCTGTCTAGTCATGGATGACTTGGATCTTGGATGGATCCACATGTACACCATGTTTATCAATGATGTAGCCCAGGTAGTGGACCCTGACCATGCTGAAGGAGAATTTTTCCAAGTTGACATATAGCTTGTGTTGCCACAGGGTGTGTAGAACCTGCTGAATATGCTGCAAGTGTTCGGCCCAAGTCTTGTTATAAATTAGAATGCCATCTAGATACACCACTACAAAAGTATTGGTGAATGGTCATAGGATATCGTCCATCATCCTCATGAAAGTGGTTGGAGCATTTTTCAAACCAAAGGGCATGACCAACCATTCCAAAAGACCTTCCTTTGAATTGAAGGTGTTCTTCCATACATCTGTCTATTCTCTTAGGACCTAGTGGTAGCCATAATTCAGATCAATCTTACTAAAGTATTTGGCCCCCGTGATTTGATCAAGGAGGTCATCAATTCATGGAATCGGGTACCGATTTATAACTGTGATTTTATTCATAGCCCGGTAATCAATACAAAGTCACTAGGTTCCATCTTTCTTTTGTACCAGCACGATTGGGCTCTCGCAAGGTGATGAGCTGGGATGGATGTGCCCCTTGTGGATCAGTTCTTGAATCTATCACTTTATCTCCTCATTTTCTAACAAAGAGTGGAGATAGACTGGCCCATTGGGTAGTGGTGTGTCAGGGGTTCGATCGATTGGGTGCTTGACCTGGAAGTGTAGAGGTACCCCTGTAGGTGAGGAGAATATATCCGAGTATTCTTCCATGACCTTATCTACTTGCTTCTGCTGTGTGTAGAGGTCATCTACAGAGACCCTAGATGTGGCTGTGATATTTCGCTTATTTGGAGAGAGAATCACGAAGAAGACAAACTTCTCTGTATCAGAGATGACCTTCCTACATTGCTTAGGAGAGATCAAGGAAATAACACTAGATGGGACAACCTTAGATATCATGTACAATTTCTTGTTCCAATTAATAATAACACTACGAGTCCTAGACTTATATACAGCATGACATTTCCATAAATAAGGTTGGCCCAAAAGAACATCACAAAATTCGAGAGGAGAAAAATCACACAATACCTCATCTTTGAAGGGCTTGATGTCATACGACATTCGACACTGTTGGCTGACGCGAAGATCGCTTCCTTGGTGGAGCCATCCAATGGTGTAGGGTTGTGGGTGTGGCATTGTTGGCAGGGCTAGCCGCTTGATGAACTCTGTTGAGATGAGTTTCTTTTGGCTACCACTATCAACGATGAAGTGTAGTGAGGTGCCTTTTACCCATATTTGTGAATGGAAGAGGTTCTCTCCTTCTTCTGGCTCATCTGGTTCACTAGGCTGGAGCTTGGTGGTAGCATTGGTGGCACTGGTTCCGCATCAATGATCCATCTTCCCTTTTCTGGTTCTATCTCAGATTGATAATCTGCATCTCATTCATAGGCTTTCACTTCAGCCACCAACGACTGCTTTGAGTGACAGTTAACAGTGTTATGCCAAGGGCTCTTATAGAAGTCGTACCACTTCCCGATATCTTTCTTTGTCTTTCCGGTGTCCTTATTTGCTTGCGGCTTGGATTGGTTGTCCTGATACTTTCCATATTTTCTCTATCCTTTATACTGTGGGTTGGGGCTACCCTTTACTGGCTTTTGTTGTGAGGGGTTCCCAGGCCGAAATTGTCGCATCTTTTGCTTGAGCTTCTACTCGATTTTGACGGCATATCGGTAGGCCACACCCAAGGATGAGATGTCCAGAAATTCCATTTAGTTTTGAATGTATTTATGAATAGCACCATGATACTTGAGCACCAGATGTCTCTCCGAATATTTGATACCCAACTTGGTGCGCAAGGTATGGAAGATATTTGTGAAATCTGGCACTGCTTGGTCTCTTTCTTTCCGCAGTGTAGTCCATTTGGTATACAGGTCGTCATAACTTCCGACAGGGTAGTATTGTTCCTTAATAGCATCCCTAAATGATTCTGAGGTGGTTGTGACTGAATACAATGAGGGTTCCTCTATTTCCTTTTTCTCACAGAAAATTTCCCACCAATCTTTGACATGGGGAACAACTTTGAGGAGCACAAAAGTAATATTTTCTCTATTCAAAAAGTTATGGATAGAAAAATACCCGTATAGTAGATTGAAGCACTTGTCTACATCATCTGCATCTATCTGACCTTCAAATATAGGAATATCAAAGTTTATTTGCACCTTTAAGGGGGTGGCGCCTTCGTTCAAAGCATATGTGTCGCTTGTTGGTAGTCGTCGAAGTATCTGCATGAAACTATCTATCATCTCGTTCCTCTATTGCATGAGGGATTCCTCAATCAACAGTTTGAAAGGATCTCCTATCCTATCATCTTTCTTTTCTCCTTCCATGAGAGGTCGCTTGGGTGTGCGAGAGCTTTTGTCCTTAAGAGAAACAAGCTCGAGACCCAACTCTTTGTACTCCAACCTCATTGGGGACATGCATTAAGACAACAAGGAGAAGACCGCTCTGATACCACTGATCTAGATTTTATGAGAAGAATTAAATGAATACAGATTATTAACAGTTCTTAACAAAAAATAACAGAGATACCGTAAAACTGGTTTTCTATTTAATAACGAAATAAGTTGAAAACTATAAAATGCAGTGGAAACAAGATTGTTGGAATGGTTGCATCTTATCTCTGAGAAGAGATGTGATGGTTGTGCTCATTTGTAAGAAGATGATTACAATGAGGCTCTAAAGGCATTTTTACAATAAGAAGGAATTTCAAAAACCCTATACATCCAAAAACCTAACCCTAGGAGATGAAGCGCCAAAAGTCATGTGGGCCCCGTTTGGGTAAGTTAGTACATCAACTTCCCGGGGTCGTAACTTTTGCATATGATCTTTGTTTTAGGTGTATGATAGCCCGTTGGAAGGGTATCATCGAGGAGATTCATTTTAGCCATAATATAGAAAGAAATTACATATTGCAAACGTGTTTTCCTAAAAACCATAATTTAGGGCCTCAAAATGGCCCCAGAAGTTAAAACCTCCTAAAAATAGTAAATTACCAAAATTGCCATAAAACTATTTTGAGCCAGTTGGAAAAGGTGCATGGCCACCGATATCCATATGGATCATATGCACATTCAAAAACTAGCCAGGAGCCTAATATCTATAAGCAATTTGGATGATGCAGGAGTGAATACTGTATTTGGAAAGAACATGTGCAAGATGGTACAAGGAGCAATGGTGTTGATGAGGGGAGTTCAGTGTGGAACTCTGTACAAGTTGTTGGGAAGCACTTATACTAATGGTTTTAATAGTTATGTTATCCTTGACCAGAGAAATTAAGGAGACAAGACCAATACTATCCCAGGAAAGAAGACCATGCTGTGGCATCAAAGACTGGGGCATATTGGAGAAAAGGGCCTTTGAACACTACATGGTAAAGGTATGGTTGAAGGTATGGATAATTTCATTATGGATTTTGATTTATGTGAACATTGCATATATGGTCAACAAAATCGAGTGAGATTCCCATTTGGTGATACAAGAGCAAAGAGGATCTTAGAGTTGATACACAGTGATGTGTTTGGATATGTGCCTATTCCATCACTAGGTAAGTCTGTGTATTATGTTTCATTCATAGATGATTTCTCAAGGAACACATGGATTTATTTTCTTAGAAAGAAATCTGATGTATTTGATAAATTTAAAGAGTTTAAGGCTCTGGTAGAAAATCAGATAGAGAAGAAAATAAAGGTATTGAGAACATATAATGGTAGAGAATTCTGCGGAAATGAGTTCAAAGAATTCTTTAGGAAGTGTGGTATAACAAGGAAGAAGACTACTCCATATGCTCCTCAACAGAATGGAGTTTCAGAAAGGATGAACAAGACACTGATGGAAAAAGCAAGGAGCATGCTCAATGATGCTGAGTTAGGACATGAATTTTGAGCAGAGGCAGTGGGTACAACATGTTACATGGTTAATCGATCACCCTCATCAGTGTTGGATGATAAAACTCCACACAGGGTATGAACTGGAAAGAAACCCTCTCTTCAACATCTTAGAGTGTTTGGTTGTGATGCTTATGTACATGTTCCAAAGGAAAATAGGAGTAAGCTAGATAAAAAGGTTGTAAAGTGTATCTTTATTGGTTATAAAGATGGCGTGAAAGGTTATAAGCTTTGGAACCCAGAAACCAAGAAGACTGTTTATAGTCGAGATGTTGTATTTAGAGAGGTAAAAGATGTTTCCAAACAGGAATTCCTACCAAGGCCAGAAGAACCTGAGAAAATAGAGTTGGATTTGGATGATGCAAAATATGAATCATTTGAAGAATATGAAGAATAATAATAATAAGAAGAACCTCATAACCCAGTATTGAGGAGATCTATGAGGGAAAAAAGACAACCAGAAAGGTATAGTCCACCTTAATTCCGTTCCAATTTTTCTTTATCTATTACTAATTATGATCTCAGAACTTTTAGGGAAGCAGTGAATTCAGAGGATAGTAAACTATGGAAGAAGGCCATGGTTGAAGAAATGGATTCCTTGGATAAGAATGAGGCATGGGATATAGTTGAGTTTCCAGCTAGAAGAAAATATGTTGGTGGAAAATGGTTGTTTAAGAAGAAGTTTAATGCAGAAGGAAAAGTGGAGAAATACAAAGCTCAGTTAGTAGCAAAAGGTTATTCCCAGGTAGAGGGAACTGACTTTGGTGAGGTTTTTTCTCCTATTGCTAAGTTAACTTCTATTAGATTTCTTTTATCTATTGATTTTGCTTTTGATATTGAAGTGGAACAGATGGATGTGAAGACAACATTCCTACATGGGGATCTGGAAGAAGAAATCTACATGAAGCAGCCATAAGGCTTTGTAGTGAAGGGAAAGAAAGAGCCGGTCTGTAAGATAAAGAAGTCACTATATGGTCTGAAGCAATCAACTAGGATGTGGTACCAAAATCTTGAAACATACATCATTGGATTGGAATTTGTGAGAAGCAGGGTTCATCACTATGTATATTCCAAGAAGGTTGGTAATCACTTCATTTATGTAGTGTTGTATGTTGATGACATGTTGTTGGTAGGAAATAACATGGATGTTATCAAGGAGGTGAAATCGCATCTATCCTCCAAATTTGACATGAAGTATTTCGGTGCTGCTAACTTCATTTTGGGAATGGAAATTAAAAGAGATCATGCAAACAGGAAAATTTGGTTGAATCAGAGAAAATATGTTGAGACAATATTGCAGAGGTTTAATATGCATGGAAGTAAACTGGTCAAGGTTCCTATCCCTATAGGTGTAAATTTATCTACAGATTAGTGTCCCAAGACACAAGAAGAAGAAGAGGACATGTCCCATGTTCGTATGCCAATGCAATTGGAAGTTTGATGTATGCAATCGTCTTTACTAGATTGGACATTGCACATGCAGTGGGATTTTTAGGCAGGTATATATCAAAACCAGGGAAGGAGCATTGGACAATAGTAAAGAGGGTCTTCATGTATTTGCGTGGCACTACCAATTATGGATTGTACTACCAAAGAAGATAAGGATTGGACAGAGTGGTGGACATACATGTCTTTGTTGATGTAGAATGGGCTAGATATTTGGATCACATAAGATGTACAAGTGGGTATATGTTTAACCTATTTGGAGGATAAATCAGTCGGATGATCAAAAGACAGGTTGTAGTGGCACTTTCAACTACATAAGTTGAATACATGGCAACCACTCATGCAAGCAAGGAAGCAGTATGGTTACAAAGATTGTGTTGAGGTATTGGGTTGGTACAACAAGTAGTGAGATTAGATTGTGACAGTCAGAGTGCAATCTTCCTGGCAAATAACCCAGCTTATCATTCGGAGACAAAGCATATTGATGTTAAGTATCACTTTGTGAGAGACATGGTTGAAGAAAAGAAGGTGTTGATAGAAAAAGTTGACACTTTCAAGAATGTTGTAGATTCATTGACAAAGTCTGTGAGTACAGAAAAGTTCTCCTGGTGTAGAGTAACAATGGGAATTTCTGCCATGGATTGTTGACTATATAATCTTGTGGACCCTTGGATGCAAACAAAACAACAAGTGGGAGAATGTTGGGTATTTGTTATATTCTTTGGATGTGTGTGTGTGGGTGTGTCAGATTCGACAACTGCGTCTCATGATCCCTCTAGTAGTGTATTTTATGTCATGTGCACCAGGAACTTTGTTAAGGTCCTAACCCGCACATAGGTAGATTAATGTATTCGGATGTAATAAAGGTCAATATTAATAAGACCTTTCAATAAAATAGAATAAGGCGGATGTAAGAAGACCTAATAGAAGCTTCCGCTTCTAGAAGGAT
>ML776855.1:220594-246572 GCA_009831015.1 Picea engelmannii | reverse complement strand
ATCCCTTCAAATCCTCACACATATCTCTCATATATCTTAGATAAGATATTCTAACCAAATCTCCATGATATTCTCCTTGAAAAGAGGCTTGAATAATTATCTCCTTTGGAATGATGGAAGAGATATTCGAGAAGTCTCTTTGAGTTAATCATCCACATATTCCTACACATTACAAAGCTCACACATAATTGAGATATATATGAAAACATGTATATTTTCTAATATTTAATCATAAATTTACTTTTAATACTAAAATGAATAAAGTGGAAAATAATAATGTGAAACCCAAATGTGTTTATGAAAATAATATGATGAAGGTTTAATAGGGCGATGAACTGTAAGGAATAGTGAAGGGAAAGGTGGATGAAAATACGACATTTCTGAGCCCCAACATACTCATCATGTGAGGATGCCACAAGAAATATACCAAAATCGGATCTGGCCATCATAAACTCCACGAACCTCCTAAACACTTCATTTCTCACCAATATCCTGTGTAAGTCAATATATCTCCAGCTGAAAACCGAATCCCAACTGAATCTCTTATGGAAATCCTGGATGGATTTCCCTCTTGTCTAGGCTCCAATGGAAATCTTGGATGGATTCCCCTCTTGTCTAGGTTCCAATGGAAATCCTAGATGGATTCCCCTCTTGTCTAGGCTTCAATGGAAATCATGGATGGATTCCCCTCTTGTCTAGGCTTCAATGGAAATCCTGGATGGATTCCCCTCTTGTCTACCTAGGGTGGATATTGCACCATCAAAACCAAACAAATAGTGGAAGGGTTTTGCTAAACCCTAATGAAACAATGGCTCCAAGAGCACTTCCAAAATCAAATATCAAACCATAATCCCAAAGTGAGGCCTTACCCCTCCTTTTATCCCTTTTCCCATCCTTCTAGAACTTTCTCCTTTTTTACCAAATCAAATGTAGCTTCTAGAATTTTCCCTTTTTGACTAAATCAAATATAACCCTTATCCCACTTTTTCTTTCACTTTAAGATTAAAAGTTACTTTAATAATGGTTAAGTAACTTATTAATCTAAAGTTTCTTTATTTCCTTAATGTCACTTTAAATACACAACACCTCTTAACTAAGTGACATTAAATAACCCCTTTTTACATCATTTTTCTTTACTGATGAGCCACAAAATTCATTTCCACTGTCAAATAGGGGAATCCAAAACTGGGGACATGACATCATTCTTTATAGGGGCTTGTATTGGTTGATATTCATTTGTTCTTTCTCTTTGTAAAAATAGGGAAGGATTAAAAGGTATTCTAAATGAATTTTTATTTTTGTTATTAGGCCTTATTCTCTTAGTTTCCATCCTATCCAGTTTATTTGACAAATCCTTAATAAATTTGTACATTTCTTCAATTTTGTCTTCTTGGTTTTTATTTTTCCCAAATGTTCCTACTTGTTCTTTTTGTTTCTTTCTCTCATGGTCTCCTAAGTCATTTTTAACTCCATCCTTTCTTGATGCAGTCAGATAAGATTGTATCTCTACAACATCATATTGCATATCAGTCTAGGTAGTGGATTTTCTCTCCCTAAGTAATAATGTGACGTATGAATCATAAGAGCCTATAAAAATAACTTTTGTTTTTGATTGTGATGGTTTGACATCCGCAGGGATTTTCTTATATAATTTATTAAATATTTAGATGAAATATGGAACATGTTCATTGTGTTTCTTTTTCAAGCTCCAAAACTCAGTGAAAAAATATAAGAGACGACCTTTCTTTTCACCCCATTGTCTAAGGAAAGAAGATTTTAAAGCATCCCAAGAATCAATAGAATTAGTAAAAAATCCTTTGAATCAAGTTCTCACCTCACCCTCAAATGTTTGAAAAAACATACTCATGTTCAAGACTTTGGTTATCTGTGAAATAGTCAAATGTTGATAAATGTTCAAGAGTTGTAACCTCATCTTCCCCATTAAATCTAGGTAATAATTTCAAGTAATTATCAAGAAAATTATGCAGATTTCCTGGAATATTCAAAGGGGAATATCTAGCAATTACCTTATTAAAAACTCTAGGTGGAGGAGGTGGAGGTGGTTGTTGTTGAGGAATTTTTCCTGCCATAACTAAATGATCAATTAAAAACTGTGAATTTTTCAGAAGTGAGTGGATTAAAAAATACTTTAAATTCTTGTTCTTTTAAAGAATGACTCAGGGAAGAAGTTTGAGGAATTTTTAGATATTCTTCTTTAGGGGGTATGAAAGGAAACTTAGGAGATGTATGACGGGAATTTTCAAGAGATTATTTTGGAGAAATAATAGGTGAATTCTCAATAGAGTATATTTTACAAATAATAGTAAAATATTTGAGGAAAAGTCCAATGTATTGTTCAGGAAAGAATTCAATAGAGTGGGTTGTAGAAACAATTAAAGGTTGTTTTGGAAAGGTGGGAATAGATTCTTTGGGAGAAGATGTAAGAGGAATTTTAGGAGGCCTTATAGAAAAATATTTTTAAGAATGTTTTAAAAGAACAGGTGATTTTCCTTTGGATTTAGGATCTGTAGAAGAAGAAGGTTTAGTAATAGAAGGTATAGAAGAAGACGTTATTGGTATTTTCCTATGATTCTTCTTGGATGGTAAATTTTTAGGATTTGCTACTGGGTAGTCTTTTTTGGGTCTGGATTATCCCTAGTGTTCTTCTTTTCTGATGCAACGATTGAAAATGTGGATTCACCAAGTGAAATATTTCATCCTTCGTAACTCTTCTTCACCATCAAAGAGTAGGTTTTCCTTTTCTTTCTAAATCAGTAAAGTAATATTTCTTTAATTCAATCTTCGACAATGATTCCAAAACAATGTTGTAACCTGTAAGGTAGCTAGAGAGGTAGTGGGGGGGCCTAGAGGGCCCATAGTGATATAATAGTGGAGGTAATTCAATGTAAGGTGGACTAGGTCCACTATATTATTAAATAAGGCCCACTATGGTAGTTAGATATAATAAATGGGTAATTAGATATAATAAACGTAAGAGGACCTCTTAGAAGGTTCTACTTCTAGAAGATTCCTCCTCTAGAATGTTCTTAGGTGATGGTAGCACTATATAAAAGAGTTCAAACAAGATAATGAGAAATGAAGAGAAGTATTGTATTTGGAGTTGAATCTCATTAGGAGGTTTCCCCCTCGAAGAGGCAAGTGAACAAGAGAGTATCCCTTCCATAATAGGATCCATTGTATGGTGTTTCCCTACCTCAAGGGTTTGATATAATAAAGTTGTGTTTTTCTATATGGTTTCATATATCTTGTGTGGTGATTGTATTCGGATATATTTGGATCTATTGTGATACTTTGTATTCATTTATTTGGTTCTTAACAAGTGGTATCAAATCACTTTCCTTGGGCAGACATTGTGGACAAATATTTTTTATTTTTGCAGATTTGTTTTCGGAGAAGAAGAAAGAGGGCCGTGAAATTATTGAAAATTTTGGTATATTTATAAGAACAATTTGTAGAAAAGGGTTGTATATCTGATTTCCTATTATAAAAACACCCAGTTTGAAAAAAAAAATCGTATGAAACGGAGTCCAGGAAGTCAAGATATTGAAGTTTTAAAATCTGCAAATTTTCAGGATCTTTTACGTGGACAGTGGCGAGAATTTTTTAATTTCTGTAGCATTTGGAGGACGCATTTGTGCAAATAAATTACAGATATGAGTTCCTCTCACAATTTCACCCAATTTCAAAAAACAAATCATCCAAAATGGAGTCCGGGAAGTGAAGTTATGAGCATTTTAACTTCAACAGTTTTTTAGGGTTTTTTCAAAAAAAGCCGCGATTTTCTGTCGAAACTTATTGGGTCTATTTTTGGGGTTTTTTCATGATGGCTACAAGAATGAAGAGTTCATAGGGTGATTATATGGCTATTTCCTCTCAAACCCTGAAATAAATTCTTGAATCATTCAAATCCCAATTGTTTCACACATTGGATGACAGATTGGATGCATTTGTACATGGCCTCACAGACGACCTCACAGACATACTCAATGATAGTTTTCATAGTATTCAATATTCATTGAATAACATGCAGGATAAATTTCTTATGTAGGGCCTCAGGGATGAATATAATCAAGAAATATATGCTTGGTATTATTTTGAGGCCGATTGTGATGATTGGTATATTGATAGTTGTCATTTATGGGATGACAACCACTTCCATATTTTATTTGATGACTCTACTCCACCTTCTGTAGAGAGCATCAATGTGACAAATTGAGAGCCAATGATTATTACCAGTGTCCATCCTACATATTCTACAATGGTATTATTCCTTCCAGATTCTGCTATGACCATTTTCCACTATGTGGATGGATATTCTTATTTGGATCCACATGACAGGTGTCATTATTTGGAGCATCATTTTGAGTTGGTTATTGGGTTACAAAATCTTCCACGGGGAGTTCACATGAGCACTTGGACATGGGACCCTGACTTACAATGGTGGTTGGACTACATCAACATGGTGGCTTTCCTTTCTACATGGGACCTTGGTTCTCCAGTATTCTTTAACATTATGGTCCACAATTATCCATGGAACCCTGGTATATGGTTGTACATCAATCATTGAGGACAACGCTTTCATAAGGGGGATGGAATGTAAGGTAGCTAGAGAGGTAGTGGGGGGGGCCTAGAGGGCCAATAGTGATAATAGTGGAGGTCATTCAATGTAAGGTGGACTAGGTCCACTATATTATTAAATACGTCCCACTATGGTAGTTAGATATAATAAATGGGTAATTAGATATAATAAATATAAGAGGACTTCTTAGAAGGTTCTACTTCTAGAAGATTCCTTCTCTAGAATGTTCTTAGGTGATGGTAGCACTATATAAATGGGTTCAAGCAATGTAATGAGACATGAAGAGAAGTATTGTATTTGGAGCAGTAGTTCAATAGGAGGATGCCCCTTTGAAGAGGCAAGTGAACAGGAGAGGATCCCTTCCATAATAGGATCCATTGTATGGTGTCACCCTACCTCAAGGTTTTGATATAATAAAGTTATGTTTTTCTATATTGTTCTTCTATATCTGGTGTGATGCTTTTGTATTCAGTATTGGGTTCTTAACATAACCTGTAATATGTTTTTGGCTATGAAACTATGCCAAGGAATCCATTTACTATGATTTATTTTGTTTCAGTTTATCTATCCTAAAACATAGTTCTTGTATTGCTTTATTTAGGCATGTTTAACTAGTATTAAAATATTTGAAGGTAAATTTTCTATGTCTCGGAAAATTGGATATTTTAGGGTATGAATGAATAAGAGAGAAACAAAATATAAATGCAAAACAATGTATTCTCTGATAAGTATTGCTTTACTATTTAAACAATGCATCCTCTTAAGAAAAATGACATAATATGTATCTTTACCAGAATGTAATTCAAACAAAAATGAATACTTCGATTCCATTCGAAAAGGAATAATAAAGTTTAAGAGCATGTCTTCTTAATACTCACAATATATTGAAGAAATCTGTAACCTTTTAAAGGTACCTTTTCATTCAATTATAATAGTTGTTGTACTAAATTACCACAGTCATGGAAATTGACACATTAAAGAGGAATTTAGGAGTATGAACATAACATTAATAAATAATTCACATGAACGTAAACATAGAGTTTGAATCTCCAAAATTTGTAGAATTTTATTAAAGATTTTGTAGGTCCCAAAAATCTCCTTTACATTGAGCTCTCATTCAAATTTATACAAATCATGTCGAAACCAAAATGGTTATTCGATCCCTTTTTTTAGGCTATTTGAATCAAACAAAAACTTTGAATCCTAGAAAATAGGATATTTGGAGGACAAATTCTATTTTTCTTCAACTACATTTGGTGAGTCATCCTACCAACAACTGGAGAAGAAGATTCCAAGTTTTATCCAAGGGATAACTGAATGACTCCATATTCCTGAATGGGATATCCAACTCTGTGTATTTTTCATATCTGGGAGGATTTTAAAATAAGATTTTTATTTTCCAAAGGAGGTAGAAATCATCTATCAATATGTCTACAATGGTATTCCCTCTTAAAGTATCAACCATCCTTTGGAATTTATCATCTTTTCTTCTGACAATAAACAAGATTTCTCTCTAATTCTCATATGCTAGAATTTTTCCCTTATTATCCCAAGCTGAAGGTAATCCTGGTTTTACTAAATTCTCAAATTTATTTATGAAAGACTCAACATTTCTTTTCACCATAATGGATTTATTTTGAGCTTGTTGTATCAGATTCCTCTTTGTAAAAATCATTTCAGTTTCCACAACTATTGCATTTTTGTATTTGACATCTTTGCTTGCTAATATTTCATTGGAAGTAGAATTCATGAGCTTAATAATTTGAGTAGCAACCTGAGGTCTAGTTCCTAATTCATGGAATGATTTCTCGATGGTTTCATATACTTCATCCATTAACAAAATTTCAACATCTATTATCTTGAAATAATTCCAAAGCTTTCAAACTTCACTGATGATTTCATCCCAAATGATATGTATGGATCCTATCAGATAGGATTTTACTAACAATTTGTTATTCATTTTATTTATATCTCTTATCATTTTATCTTTTAGTTTTTGACATTCTTCAATAACTTTGTATTTTTCCTTGATTTGTTCATTTTGTGTTGAAATGGTTTTCTTCAGTTTATCAATTTCAACTCCCTTGATATTTAAATCTGCCAATGATTTTAACAATCTTGTTGTTGGATCATATGATTCTGCTGACTGTAATAAATGGGATATTCCCTTTAGTCGTTCAATCAGTTTGGCATATAAATCAATTTGTTCTTCCATATGAATCATTTTCTTCAAAAGTTGTTCATTTTCTGCTTGAATTGCCTATAGTTTCGAAGTCTATGCATGATCAATTCCTAGGATGTTAAGCCTTTTCTTTAATTCTTGGATCTTTGTGTCCTTGGTTTTTATTAATGACTGTATATATGCTTCATCTCTTGGGTTTTCTCCTAGGTTCATTGCCCGTTGCTCCAGTTCTTCTACTCTTATTTGCCTAGTTCTAGTGGCTAGTTTGTCGGTTTTTAGTTGATTCTTGAGTTTCTAATTTATGGATTGAAGCTTCTTGATTCCAAGATTAGCTATTATGGCTTCCATGCTTATCATTTCTGCAATTTCTCTATGCAAGTCAAATTTATCCAATGGATGCACTGAATTAATATCAATGGAAATATTTTTCACCTTCTTTTGATCCTTTGCCTCCATAACTATTATGTTTAATATTTCATTCTCATAGTCCATAACTGATATCATTTTGGTATGATATAAATCATGGTCATAAATTTTAGGAATAATAGTCTTTTTAATCTTATCACATGCCTTTCTGATTTTCATGAAATGATGAACTTGTTCTATCTACTTGGCTTGATCAGTAATCCCTGATTCTCTTTCAATTTTACTCCCTACACTCTCGAGCTTCTCTAATAATGTTACCTCTACCTACACATCAGGGCCCTTTTTTATTGGTATTGTTTCTTCTTGTAACTCTAGATATTCTTCTTCATCAAGTGCTTCCAATTTCTAGTTTTTCGCTGATCCTTCTTCATATGTCTCTGAATCCTTTGGAGTTGATTCTATAGTCTTTCTTTTATATGTATTTTCAAACTATTGAGGAGCTTTTGTAACTAGAGAATTCAAAGGTTGCTTTGGAGCATTGTTGTTAACTTGAAAAATATTATTTACCTTCTCCCAAATATCATGATTGACCAACATCTCTGTTATAGTCCAAAATGCCTTATCTGTGCATACAAGAGATTGGTCCTTCCATTTTCATACTTTGCTAAAATAATGTTGAGGCTTCCTTTTAAAAAACTATTTTTTAGATAGTGTACACACCCTACTACACTAATATATCGCATACACATGCGTGTTGCATGCTATTTAGCCAATGTACACATGCATGTTACATGCTAGTTAGCCCACGTTTACCTCCAAAATTTGCAAAAAATATAAAATTGCACAGAATTCGGCAGAGTTTGCGAGCTATGGAGGGTTTCCTAACCATTTTACCCCTTGTAGCCCATCCCCAAACCGAATAACCATATTTTTCTCATATAAAATAGGTCTTGGAGAGCCATTTATGAAAATGAGAAAGAGAATAATAAAACTCTGCCAAAATCCCTTCCCTTTCTTAGCCCAAGATTTGCACCCCATTCTGATTTTTAGCCTCAGCCTTCCCCTCCATGATTTCTCCTTATGAAACCCTTCCTCCTTCTCTTGGTGATATGTTGGTTGCGAGAAGCTAATGTGGGATTGATGCACTTGGAGCCATGACATAAGAGCCCAGACTTGGTTCATGAAGCGGTTGCCAACAAAGGTTGTAATCTTTCTTATCTTGAAATTGAATAAAAGAGTTTATCCTTGTCCCAAAACCCTATGCTTACATGATTTTGTTAATTTGTGTGTTTATATCTATGTCTATACTTTTAAAGTGATCAGTAGAAATTGCATATGTTGTTTCTTTGTATTCCTAACCTTTTTCAAGTCAACTTTGGGAGGAGATCTGTGATCTAGGAGGCGGAAACAAGCAAAAGAGGTCTACACCAACCGAAAGGAATAAAGGTTCACTCATTAACTCTCTTTATATTCTCTCCCATCACTTAGTTTAGATGGTTTTGAGGTAGATTAAGGGTATATGATTCTTTTAGTTGAGTTATTGATCCGCCTTTACCTTAGACCTAGTTTAGGGGGGTTTTCCCCGTAGCAATCCCTACTTGTGGTTTCTGTTGATGTTAATAAGGAGTTTGTCCATGTGATATTTTTTGAGGAAATACCAGAGTGGGGATCATACTTCCATGGCTCTCCCTGTAGAAATCCCATAGATGAAAGAAGTTTTGTTGTCACCTATAATGTTGATATGGTATTGATAATAAAAGGTCCAACTTATTTCTTTAATTTAAAACTAGCCTTATATTTCCTTGATACAAAATGAATATCATCTGAATTCAGTATTTTTCTAATGAACTCTAGTGCAAATATTATATTATTTAAGAAAGTGGGTAGAAGGAAAGGTCGAATCTCAGATCCATAAACTATGATTTTTGTATCGTTCTCGAAGACATACCAATCTCCCACTCTCTTATTTGTGCTCAATTGTAATAATTTCTTGCATTCTCAGAATATTTTAGGGAAAACTTCATTATATATGATATGATAGGATTTACACATAAATTGATCAATATATTCTGAAAATCAAACATTCAAGGGCTTCTTCTTGATTAGTGAGGTCCAATGAACAACTAAAGTTAGGTTACCAATCTCATATTCAACCTTTAATCCACAATGTGTAAAATCAAAGGCTTGAGAAAAAAAAAAGAGGTAAACTAGGTAAGATTGGTACCTAAAACTTCTAAGAGACTCAAATTATGACAGTTGAGAATGGATCTGAACTGCTAAAAATTAGGCAAAGTTTAATTTGGTTATGGTTTGGTTGTAATTGGGAAAATTGATACCATAATTCCTAACGCAAACTCATCAACTACTAGGTCATTGCCATTTCCCAATATTACAGAAATCATGGAAATAACGCTTTTTGAGATTTTGGGGAACAAGTTCAACTAGATAATGACATTCTCTGCAGGGGTATCAATATTTTTGCATAGGTATGTTTGTAAAGGGGAAACTCTATATTCAGGTTTTAATTATCTAAAACATCTAACCATCACAACTTCATTTAATGGTTCACTATTGGGATTTAATGGTCTCCTCAACATTTTGGTAATGGATTCAGGAATTAAATCGATGAGTACATACCCATCCTTGGAAATGATACTTGTTTTAAAGGAAATATAGTTTGAAGTGCACCAAACCACAAACTCAGGAAAATATTACACTTGGGGTATCCAAATCTTTTCCAAATCGGATTCCCAAGCATGCTAATGATCAACCAAATCTATGAAATTATGGTTAGCCTATTGGTGTAACTCTAAAGCATCAAATGATAGGACATGATAACAAATATCCCTGTCCCCATCAAACAAAATCCCTCTTCAGTAACTAGATTTTTCTTAGCTTTATCAGGATGAGAATATTCCATATAAAATAATAAAAATAGGAAGAGTTAAAGAAAATGGATTACCTGTAGAGATATTTGGGAAAAATATTCAGAATGAATAGAAATGGAGAATGGCGTTCGAGTTCTTTACCAAGTTCTTGAGTGAAATAAATTAATGATTTTACCTTTGTCCCCTTTTAAAAAACATTGGAATAGGTGGAATATTTTCATTGGAAACAAATTCATTTAAAATTTAAATAAAACTTGGAAATTACCTTATTTGTTACTTATTATTGTCACAAGAGACATGCATCAATCCCTCGTAAATTGAGGGGGGGTTTGGGCATGGTTATCTCAACCACAAACCCGGGGAGGCACAATATTTGGATGCTCAACACAAAAAGGCAACTCGGGTTGGGTTTCGCACCCCCCCTCCATTATGCTANTGGGGGGGTAATCCATTGTAAGTCGCTAGATCAAAGGATCTAGCACAATTTGCAACAAACATGCACTTTATTAATTAAAGCTTATAAAAATATATAAAAATAGAAACCTTAAACACTAAGTCGGGACTATAATTAAATAAATCTAGATTTCCCTAGGTGGGGTGCCAACCTGTCATCCAACTAGCACCTCCCAGAGTCAAGTCGACACACATCTCACCAGATCCAAACTTGGCATTCGAAGACGTTCATTTATGATGAACGAACCCTCATCTCAAATCGACATTCCACCTAGTTCTAGTTCAATGCTTCAAGTGTGTGATGGGGATGCGTCACCAGTCCCCCCGGTACATTGCTAGTAACTCCCTCTCCATGGAAAGCACAACTCAAACTCTTAATTACACTCTAGGATTTTCTTTATCTCTCCTTGTGTTGTATCTCTTTGTCCTCCATTTTTGGTTCCCAAGTCTTAGCTCTAACCCTTGCAAAGTGAATTATATTGATACTCTACCCTTACCAGTCACCATTACTCGAGGCACAATCTTGCTCTGAGTCCTCGCCCGAGTCCTGTTATTTTCTAGTGCACTTACATTTCTCATGAGCGAGGTCAACTAAAGAGAATTGACAACCTCATCTCGCATCTCTGGGGACGTGGAATACCAGATTTTCACTCCACCTTTCCTAAATTCCACTGTCAGTGCCATACAACCATGCAACCCTGCAATAATCATTTTTCCACCTCAGAATATGTTAAGCCCAACCTCACTTAGCGACCTCCCTCTGTTCCTAGTATTCCTGACACAAACCAGTTGATGCTTCCATTTCCCACCCAAACCCTATTCCCCATCCTGGTTTCATAGAGGTGGAGAGGGTTATTATTTGGGATCTTTGGAGGGACAACGAAGAGAAAACATTTCAACAAGAATTTATGGAGAAGAGGTTGGACTGAATGATGAATTCAGGACCAGAAGCTTCACAATGATGAGGATCTTATCCATTCCATCATGACTCCCAAATGACCAAATTCCTCCAGGCATGCATTTCCATACAACAATCTCCCCGAGTAGCTTTCATGGCTAGCTATATTTCATTTTTGTTAGCTTTTTCTTGGTCTAGTAGTCTACAAAACTATGTTTCTGGGTATAATCAGCCACTTGAGTTGTTGTTTAAATCATACTATGTAATTATGTCTGGTTTTAGTTGTCACATTGACATACTTTGGAACTTTAACACTTGGTGGTGGGTCTAGTTTCCATTGTTCGCGGCCTCAGCACCAGTGTCATTGACATTTTTTGTATTTTTAGTTTATAAAAGGTAATATAATAGTTGTCTTACAAAAAAAAAACATATTTATTTAATCAATGTATAAAACTATGTAATGTTAATAAAAATTTGAAATTCCTATGAATTTTGGATTTTAATCTAATTTTATCTACCTAGTATAAAAGAAATAGAATTTTGAATATTAAATCTAAACACAAATATTTTATTATAAAATTTGGGTTATGTTACAACACCTACAGTACCTTGTATGGTCATTCTCAACGGAGGGTTGTTATATTTGATCATGGAGTGATTCAAGATAATGGATGGATATTTGACTCGAGTGGGGGACAATGTTTTAGAAGAGGGTGCATATGAATAACATGGTTGTGGCAGTTGATGGTGTGCGAGATTATTTTCTATGAGTTGTATGGCTATTTATTGCAATTTTAAGGGGATAGATGTAGTATTCCAATTATGGTTGTTGTCAAGTCAGGATGGCCTAACATGTCAAGATCACTTATTTGTATGTCATTGGTAAGGTGGAGTTGGGAAATCATTTCCCATTCATCCAAATCCATGGAGTGTAGGGTTTTCATGTCATCTTTGAAAGGATTTTATTATGTAATAGGAAGAGGTGTAGGGGGTTTATTTTCAACATGCCAAGGAGTGTATGCATTATTTATTTATGCCCAATATGAAATGATTTATTTGTTAAAAAAGCCTATGTCTATTGTAATATTAATGAAAGTTTTATATATCATGAGTTCACTTACTACAAAAATGTTCATAGGAGTGTGTATCTATGGAGGGTATCATAGAGTAGTATGGTAGAATACATACAATCTCATTTTTCTCTCTTAGTTTCCATTTTTCAGTTTTTCAGTGAGCATCATATGACCAACATCTTGTAGAATTTATAAGAGGTGTATCATGGATGGATGAAAAAGGTATGCATCTATGAAGTTTGTTGTTGGGAATGATACGTTATTTTCTAGCAATATATGCCTCTAAAAGTTTTGACTAACATTCAAGGAGAAGAAGGGGAGACTACTAACTGTGAGGGGAATGTTTTTCAACATATGGAATGTTTCTTATGCTCCTATGTCACAATATACAAGTGTTTCTATAAATATATTTTTCATTGCAAGTATGGAAGGATTGAAAATAGGTGTAGCATGGGAAATTTTGTGAAGCATATGGTGAAAGATTTCAAAATGTGTTTCTACTTTGGATGCGTACTTGGCAATGTAATTTTGAATAGAATGGAGGGATAGGACCGGTTGGAGTTAAACATTGCCATGACACATAATAATATGGGAGGGTTTTGACTATTTAGTTGGTCGTCATTCCAAGTAGGTTTGTAGGTATTACTGCCACTATTGTCAATAAAAAGGTCAGAAGAGTTATGTAACTATGATGGTGCATTACAATGACATGCATGGTTAGTTCCTTTCTTTCTCAAGCAAGTACTTAGTATTCATTTTGTGTGTCGATGAATGGAGATGACTAGTTCTTCATAGTCATGATTTGGATACGTTTTTAATATTTCTTCTATGGCTAACAAGAAATCATCATTAAGAATAGAGCATGGAACAAAAGGGTTCCTGTGGTCACCATCTGGTGGATTCCAAGTTGTAATATATTGATCGAAGTAATCCTTATCTTTGCAATCTCAGTTGTATTATTCCACAATCATGTCCATATTAGGTGCATTATCTAACCATAGGAAACCACGAATATGTGTAGATACTTTGTGTTTCCATTCATACATGTTAATGCAATTATTGTTAGAATATGCTAGTTTACATAACATTTGATATATATAATTGATGTTGGTATAAGGGTTAGAGAATAAGAATATATTAATAATATTATGCATGAAGGTGTTTCTCCAAGACCTGATCACGGAAGAAAGTGACCCTATAATGCATGTATAGAGATCCTAGATGTGAATTTGAGATAATACTTTGATTGTGCCAATGTTGTTTCTTACTCACATCAGTGGGTGGGATACCAGGTATGATTGCATGCAGATTAGACCATTTGGTGTTTGTTGCACTTGATGTAAAGACAATTTTTTGGAAAACAAGCTGTGAAACCATATATGATAGCTCATTCATGTACTTGTGCCAAACATATCTTGTTCCATAGAGATATGGCCCAAAGCGCATTAGTAGTTTTGTAAGTTTGTCACTAGGGGAGTGTTCCAAGTGGATGTTAAGATCACCAATTTTTGTGGGGAAGTTGTCTCCAATGTTTTTCTTTACAAAGGAAGAAGTTGTTGCTTGACTATGGTGGCACATCATGAGATTATACAAGTAGTAAAAATATCTTGGGTGCTTTCAAAATATGTTGTTTTCCTATCTTAGTAGGTGCAATGCATATTTCTTCATTTCAAATGATTTAAATTGTTGTTTCATGATCATGCAACTCCTATTGGGAACAACGTGGGGAAGGCCATAGTGAAGAATCCTATTTTGTTGTATTAATCGATTGGTGACAACCCAATAGGCGGTCATTCAATTGAATTTGTCGTTTGGTATTCTAGTGAGTGCAAGTATCTTCTTATTTCTCATAACCCTATACATGCATTAGGAATAATGGATGAAAAAAATGATGTTTGTTGTTCATTAGGGTTTACACAAGAAATTTAGATGTGTTCCACATCTATAAACTCTATGAGGGTCATCTGTAGTAGGAAACTGTGAATGGAAAAGAAAATGAGAAACATCAATAGGGAAAGTTGGAAAATCCCTAACTACAGGTTGATCAAGTTGGAAATCCTTATAATATGGGTCATTTTATAACTCATGCTACAAGGTAGCCATAACATGTAATCTACTAACAATGCAATCATAATAGTGTTGGTCGGATCTCTTACGTGTGATGATTAAAATATCCAAGTCCCGCACATGATGAGACAACCAGTGGACGATTAACGAAATGTCTTGGGGAAATATTATCATATGACCATTGTATTTATATTTCCCATCATGTGCATGGGTTACTTGCAATACATGTTTGACACATTCTATGAACATTTCTTCAACTTGTGTAAGGACTTCCAAGATGCGGGGTTATTGTCGAGGATCCGTGTTGTTCCAAAGGGAGTTGCAATGCTCAAGGTTTTCGTAAATACATCTATAGCAAGTATGGTTTCCATGAAATAATTGGAAGTGAAGTCCAAGATACAATTCTTTACAGATTGAGCATACATGAATATGGGAGTTTATCTAGTTGTGCATGAAATTGGTGTTGTTCTTAAGATATGTTATTGTTGTTGAAATAATGAGCAATTGAGGGTTCTTGAGGGATGCTACTTTGGATTTTTGTGTCAGATATCATTTGCGAAGTGAGTTGGCAGTTTGATGATGAAAGATGGCTGATATGAACATGTGAAGTGTTATTTCCACTTAGGTTAGAGGCCAACAATATGTCTTGGTTTTGATCTAAAAAACACATGGTTTGTAGAAATAGATGGGCATGCTTGGGCATTTAGAGTGGTATTTCGAAATTATTTCCTCTGCTTGTTGATGGGATATTTATTTCTTTGATACAGATGACACATATGCACATTTATGTGATCTTTGGTTGTTTCATAATAGTTGTAAGCATGCTCTTTTTTGTTGGAAAGAAACATATGTAGTAGTGGTTGAGAAGGAGAGAATACACCTGAATGTGATAGAGATAATAATAGAGATGTTATATAATACACATGTAGAAATGATGATTAGGTGTTCCTTATGATAACATCAAACATTATCAAATCATAAATAAATTAATAGATTCAACAAAATTAGTTGAAATCCATATAATAAATTTGTTCTTAATGTGAAATGTCTAAAAAATGTATCCACATATTTATTAATATGTATATTTTCAAATCCAATATTAATTTCAAATGATATATAAAATCAAATTAATAGTCTTTTGTCCTCAACCATTTGAGAATAAACAAGTAAAACCAATAGTATAGACAAAGAAATGGATTCAAATAATTGTTTGTAAAGAAAAGCGCATGAAGTGCCGAACAAATTGTTGTATTGAATTGTCATAATGGATGGATAATAAGAGAGTAATATTAAAAAACAATAAACAGGGAAAAAAGTGATGCTATAAGAATTACAACATGACAAATGATCACATAAATATCTAAAGAACACATTATAAGTATTAAAAGCATGTTAGTTTTATAAAATGTGTACGTAAAAATTCAATATGCTTATTATTATGTTATTAACTAACCATTATAGATGAACTTAAATTAAGAATATTGGAACTTAAGACGATTGATGATAATAATAAAAAAAAAACACTAGTACAGTAGGTAGATAAATGTAATAAAATGATTGCATGGAAAGCGAATGTCAAGTCCAGCATTGAATTACATATGAAGTGCTTTAGTGAGATAAAAAAAACATGGAGCATGGAAAATTATGACACTATAAAATGTATTTACTCCAAAGTATGGAATGTAAAAGGATTTACACAACTTTGAAATGTTATTAGTAATCATCAAACCTAAAAATAAAGCATATGTGAAAAGAAAATTGCAAGGTAGTAAAACTAAAACATTGTATACAAGCATAAACAAAGTTTAAATATCACAAACATAGTAATTTGAAATGAAATATGTCTATATGCATTGAAGTCGCATATGTTTAGGCACAAAAGGATTGAAATAAAGGGCTGTAAAAATGGGGGGTATAAAAAAAATTACATCCCTCTATCATCGTTGGAACTTGTTGATTTCGTGGCATATGTTTAGGCACAAAAGGATTGAAATAAAGGGCTGTAAAAATGGAGGGTATAAAAAAAATTACATCCCTCTATCATCGTTGGAACTTGTTGATTTCGTGAACTAATAGCTTAAGGCTTACGAATATGGAGAGAATAAAAAAAAAATCATTCCTCTATGCTTGTTGGAACTTGTTAATTGTGTGAAGTAATAGCTTTTTTCCAGCATCAAAATCTAAATGTTTTGATATCACGATTACCTTCAAGTGCTCTACCTTTAAATGTTTAACATCTTCACCGAAAGTGTGAATAGGTGATGCTTGTATTCAACTTAGGAAACTATTTATTAGATTGAATTGGGCTTAGAATACAGTGAATGCAAGTATTTTTCTCCGATTCACATTAGTTCGGTCACTACATCCTCAAAAGAGAGAACAAACTTTAGTGAACTGATGTGGTCTTCACGGTCTAATTTAAGCAAATACTTGTAATCACAGTCAAACTAATCAACATTAAATTTATGACAATGCCAACTATTGTTATTTTTTGGATAACTTTCTTCATGCATTCCCTATCAACTATGAGCAAAGGGTAGGCAAGGTAGCATAAGTTGTGCACACAATTTTTGGTTATGGTATCCTTAATTAAAATCCATTCTACTATTTTAGAGGGGCTGATGTTGGGAAACTCAACAAGTGTTCTTTCTTTGTTTACCTTCTTAAGAAATTTTTCATATCTTGTAGTTAAGGATGAGAAGGGAGCATGTAATCTATCTTTCTCAAACCATCATGTTAACCTATGTGTTTCTTCAATATCTAGGTTAATTGGAATGATGGATTTTGATATAGTCTCAATAGTATTTTGAATGAACTCAACTACACGACCTCCCTTGATTGCAAGGATAGGGTGGGTGCATGAAGAACACAAATTATCTAGTTCCTTTCCTTCTACACAACAATGTTCTCCTCACAATGTCAAATCCAAATTAAAATTAGACATGTCCTTTAGATGGAATGTTTTTTATAGTATCTGATCCATCTTTCTTATGTATAGGGGAGGTAGGGGACATTTTAATGAAAATACAAATAATGTAAACAATGGAGCCAATAATTATAAATATTATTTCATTGATTGATTTGAAAATGAAATGTAGTTGGGGAAATGATGTACCTTAACCTGGGAAATTTTGAACTAAGAAGGCTATATATAAGAATATATCCCAATCATTATTCAAGTGGCTATATAGTTTCTTTTCCCATTTGATAGTTCCTTTGGAGATTTGGTAGACATGAAATTTTTTTATTTGAACATAAAAGGTATCTACGGCATCATTAAAGCAAGTGATGTATATCTCCTACCCCCTTGATGACAAAAAATTCAAATACAGAGACCTTGTAAGACCCTTGTTCGTTTTTAAATTACCGAAGGCTTTTCTTTGCCTCTACTTGACCCTTAATGGTCCAATTCAAGGTGTACATTGGCCTAATGATCTAATATGAATATATGTTTTAGTGGTGGACAAGGAATAAATTAGAGTAAGTGTGCATGTGTTTTAGTAATGACTCTTGCATTGTAGATGAAGGGGTGTTTGGCTTGTGAGAAGTTGGGAAAAATATAACAATTGGATGGTGGGCCACCAAGGGGAAAGTCAACTTGGGGCGTACATGTTAACCTAGGCTAAGTTGTATTTCATTGTGTTATAGCACATACTATGTAAATAAGTCGGTCCCTTATTATAAAAGATGAACCTATCTCTAATACAAGCATATTTTTCATTTTCCAAAACCTATCTACTTCCTTTTCTCTCATTGTTTGATAGTTGTTGTGTTTCTTCTTGCTTTTTTTTTTTATCTGTGTTGTGCTAAAAAAAAACAGTGCGCCTTTCTCAATGGTTGCACCTTGGCTTCACGTTTTTGAATGATTCCACCTCTGAGAGTTATCCTATCCCTTTGGCTATTCAATATCTCAGGTGTCATTCCTCTTACTGCAAGTTACTCAAGGAAAGAAGGAGGGGCGCACCATCTGGGTTTTGCGCCCTTTCTAGGGTTTTTTTCTTTTTAACTGTCAGGAATGAAAGAAGTACGCCCTCCTCAATGGATGCAAAAAGACTCTCCCTTTGGTCTCTGTAACTCATACTGATATAGTATATCCCTTTGTCTAACCTCAGTCCATGTCGGCATTGGTTTCATCTATTTCTTCTTCCCCACAATAGTGAGGTGCTCCACCTCAGAAATGTGCCCTTCCTAGAGTTTGGGGAAACTGCCAGAAGTTTTTAGATGTGCAATCTAAGGGGCTAGATCTCCTTCTCAGATAGATCAATTGGTATCAGAGCTTTAAGATCCAAGGAGAAGCTTCAGATCTTGAGTATGAGCCCAAATGTTTTTTAGTTTTCATGATTTCCAGTCGAGATCACACCCTTCTTATGGTTTCCTTATCAATATCGGTGGGTGCACAGGTCTCCTAGCTCAAGGACTGCATAGATATCCACCACCAAGAGAGGATATTCATGGATCTATTGGCCTACATATCTCTCCCTCTATTTATTCTCTCCCCATTTTCTCCACAGTATTGCGCACTCCGTTCCCACAACAGAAATTGACCGATATTTTGTTTCAAAGCCAAGTTTTTTTTCTTGAATACTTCATTTTTCCTCAAGATCCCTCCTAGAAGAGATCCCTTTCCAGTGGACTCAAAATCCAATACCTCGAATTCGGTACAAGACCTCGCCTCTATCCTTAACGAATTAGTGAGAATGCAACAACAAAATAATCCAGATCCCCTCCGGTTGGATACTCGAATCCAACTCCCTAAGTTTTTTGGGAAAAGAAATGGAGAAGTTGTGGATTCATGGATCTGTAGCGTTTCCACATATTTCAACACTTTCCCGAGCCTCACCAAAGAAAGAAAACTTCATATCGATGTCTTGCAATTGGAAGGACTTGCCCAAACATGGTGGGATATAGAGAAATAAAAGACCACATTCGTGGTAGAGATTGGGATGCTCCATGATCCTCTACCTCTCAACCACTCAAAAGTTGGGCTCAACTTTATGAATCCATGAGAAGTTGTTTCTACCCACCTGTGTACCTACAATCTTTATGGATCAGATGGCACCAGCTGCTCCAACTCCCTACATAAGGAGTGCATGCATACATTGACTACTTCTCCAAGTTGTGAATGTTGCTCCACATTCCAGACCCGGAAGAGGTATTGATACTTAAGTTTATTTCTAGTTTATTGGTTCAATTTAGTAAGGAAGTAGAGTTATTTGAAAATCATACATTAGACAATTTTTTTCATAGATCATTGGCAATAGAAAGGAAGATAGCTCCTAGGAGTTGAACTCCTCAGTCCCGTCCCAACCCTAATCCCTTTGTCTCTCAAACACCCACCTCCAATCCTTTAGCCCGCTTCCCACCCATTCTCTGAATCCAAATACCAATGAACCCTAATGTTCCTTCCACAAGACAAACTCCTACAACACTTCAAATTGTCAAGTTCTCACATCTCTAAAAACCAACAAAATATTACTCACTAAACCTACTGCTTCTCAACCAATCGAAGACAATGAGGAATTTTCTCTTGAAAACCCCACTGAAGTAGATCCCTCTTTTATTTTAATGACCACGAAAGAACTGAACTCATCAAACCAACCCCTGTTCACTCACAACCTCCAAATAAAAAAATCATCGGCTTTACTTATCATGGACAAGGGTAGCCAAAAACATTTGGTGTCTCAAGACCTAGTCAACCGCCTTCATCTGGTCACTACTCCACACCCAAAACCCTATCATCTGGGATGGGTTCAAAAGGATGGTCCTCGTCTATTGGTATCTCAACATTTCCTGGTCACATCTTCCATAGGCCAATTTAAAGACATTGTCCTATGTGATGTCTCACCATTGGATTGTTCTGACTTACTTCTCGGACTACCCTAGCAAGCCCAAAGAAATTCCATTTATATGGCTAAATCCCGCTAGTATAAACCTACAAAATATGACCACACCTATATACTAACGACAACAACATCCAAACCCACTTTTACCAAAGACAACACCCCTCATATCCATCTAAATCAGTGTGTCTCTCTCTGTTTGGTGCACCCAATACCACCAAAAAATACTACACATCCCATTCCTGAAGCAATGACTCCTCTACTGCAAGAATTTGCGGATGTTTTCCAAATTCCTATGGGTCTTCCCCCCTCTCACCAAATAGACCATTATATTCACCTCATCCTAGGGTCTACCTTACTAAATGCACCCACTTACTGGTTGGCCCCATGAGAAACAGAGGAAATGGAGAAGCAATTGACCGACCTCATCAACTCCAGTCACATTCAACCATCATTTTCTCCCTGTGCTTCTTCCACCTTTGTAATCCCAAAAAGAGACACCTCAAAAATGCACCTTGTCACTGATTATTGACCCCTTAACAAATCCATATTAAAGAACCATTACCCCCTACCCCGGATTGATAAGTTACTTGACACCCTCCAAGGAGCTAACTGGTTCACTGAATTAGATTTGACAACAGGCTACCAATAGGTTTGAATGAACCCAGATGATGTGTGGAAGACAACTTTTAAGACCAAATTCAGTCTTTAAGAATGGAAATTCATGCCCTTTGGCCTCACTAATGCACCATCCACATTCATGCGGCTCATCAATGATATCTTCAAAAAACATTTGGGTTGCATTATGGTCATATACTTAGATTACATTCTCATCTTCAGTAATACATGGGACACCCACATGCAGCATGTCCGTCAAGTTCTCCAAATACTCAGAGAGCACAAGTTACAAGTCAAGGAAAAAAATTCCTATTTTGGACAAAGTTCGGTTCTTTATCTCAGCTTTGTGGTAGACTCAGAAGGTATTCAATTGGATCCAACCCACATCCAAGCGTTGAAGCAATGGACACAACCTTCTTCAGCCAGTGAGATACAAATCTTCCTGGGTGGTATCAATTTTTATCGTAAGTTTATTCTGCATTTTTCTCAGATTGCTTGTCCTTTGCATTAGCTATCTTATAGTCATTCCACCTTTATTTGGACTAACGAAGCTACTAGCCACTTTGTTCATCTCAAGGAGGCACTATTCTCATCTCTAGTATTGCATTTGCCACACCTCTCTCAACTATTTGATATTGATTCATATGCCTCACAGTATGCCATTGGTGTCGTGGTTAAATAGGGAGGCCACCCCATTTCTTATCACTCAGAAACTCTTTATGAGGCTAAGAGAAATTATAGTACTTATGACAAAGAATTTTACATCTTGATCCAAGCTCTCAAGCAACGACTCCATTATTTGTTGGGCAAAGAGACTATTCTACATACAGACCATCATCCACTAATTTTCATTAATTCACAGCCTAAGATTCAAGAGAAAAGGCATCTTAAATGGGCATCCTACATTCAACAATTTAAATTGGTAATTCGACATAAGGGGCACTTCTAATAAAATGGTCGATTGACTCAACAGGACACCAACTCCAGTTCTCCCAATTTTATAGGTGTGTTGTGCTAATTATGATACATGGAAAGATCAATATGCTACTGACCAGGACTTTCAAGAGATTCAGGTTTCCTTACACAGTCCCACGGTTGTCAACTAGACTCCATTCTTGGACTGCACCATCCGGGATGGATGACTCTACAAATTAAACTTGCTTTGTGTTCCACACTAAGATGATCATCTCTTGCTCATTAAAGAAGCTCATGCATTAGCCTATGGTGGCCACTTTGATACCACAAAGACTCTCCAGCATCTACAATGCCATTTCTATTGGCCTTCTATGCAACCCCAAGTTGATAAATTCATTAGAGCTTGTCCATTATGTTCCAAATCGAAACCATCCAATAGAAAGCATGGCTTATACCAACCACTAGATCTCCCTTCTCATCCCTGGGAGTCAATCTCTATGGATTTCTTAAGAGGACTACCCACCACCCAAAAGAAGCATGATGCAGTTTGGGTAGTGGTATGTCATTTTAGAAAAATGGCTCTTTTCATTCCATGCACAAATATTACTATAGCATCACAAACAACGGAGTTGTATTTCCAACATGTATGGACACATTTTGGCCTACCAAGCAACATCATTTAATATAGATACCATGCTTCCTCAACACATTTTGTAAGACCATATTGGCACTACTAGGGTGTCAACTAAAGTTCTCTATTTCCTTCCATCCTCAAATGGATGGCCAAACAGAGGTAGTAAACCGGGTATTGGTACATGCTCTCCGAACTCATTTTGTGCACAACAAACAGTGGGACAACAACTTACATATTCTACATCATAGCTACAACAAGGCCACAATATTCTACTAGGTTCTCTCCATTTGAAGTATGTTTAGTCTTCCAACCAACATCACCAGCTGAGCTTCCCCTCACTTTGGATCCCCAAGGTATTGTGCATCATCAACAAGAACAACAATCAACCCACCAGTTTCTTCAACAACTTGCATAATGACACATTGTCGTAACAACAACACTACAATCAACTCAATATCATGCAAAGCAAAGGCATGACAAACAAAGGACCTCCTCATCATTTCATCTTGGATATAGATTCTGGTTACATTTGGATAAGAAACATTTCAAAGGCCAACATCATAAACTTCTTCCAATCAAATATGGCCCTTATACCATTCTAGAAAAGATTAGGGAGAATGCATATCGATTGGATCTTCCCCCCTAGGTCGGGATACACAATTTCATAAATGTAAACCATCTGAAGTTGTTTGAGCCTCCCACTTGGAGGAGCCAGTCACAATTACACACTCGGTGGACAATATCCTTCACTTCCAACTCCCCTTGTCCAAAGACACACTACTTGACACCGGGACTAGTTCTACAAGGAACTGGGCCTACACCTCCTAACTTGTCGCATGCCAAGGACAAACACCATATCAAGCAAAGTGGATGATAGCTGAAGTGGTGCATAATCTCTTTCCTCAACTTCTGATGGAATCCGGGACACTTCTAGATATAAACAAGGAGGAATTGGGCCACCAAGGGGAAAGGGAAAGTCAACTTGGGGCGCACATGTTAACCTAGGATAAGGTGTATTTCATTGTGTTAGAGCACATACTATGTAAATAAGTCTGCCCCTTATTATAAAAGGTGAGTCTATCTCTAATACAAGCATATTTTTCATTTGCCAAAACCTATCTACTTTCTTTTCTCTCATTGTTTGATAGTTTCTATGTTTCTTCTTGCTTTATTTTTTTATCTGGGTTATGCTCAGAAAAACCAGTGCGCCCTTCTCAATGGCTACACCTTGGCTTCACATTTTTGAATGATTACACCTCTTAGAGTTATCCTATCCCTTCAGTTATTCAATCTCTCAAGTGGCATTCCTCTTACTACAAGTTACTCAAGGCAAGAAGGAGGGGCACACCATCTAGGTTTTGCATCCTTGCTAGGGTTTTTTTCTTTTTAACAATCGGGAATGAAAGAAGTACACCCTCCTAAATGGTTGCGCTAAGAATCTCCCTTTGGTATCCATAACTCATACTGAGATAGTATATCCCTTTGGCTAACCTCAGTCCATGCCGACATTGGTTTTCATCTATTTATGCTTCCCCACAACAGTGAGGCACTCTATCTCATAAATGCACCCTTCTAGGAGTTTGGGGCAGCTGCGAGAAGTTTTTAGATGTGCAATCTAAGGGATTAGATCTCCTTGTCAGGTAGATCAGATGGTCAGTCAATGGTATAGAGCAATCAATTATTTCCAAGCATTGTGTTATGATAGTCTTGTATGCAAAATGGAAATCATCAAGCAACAAATGAATAGTGTCGACATGTGGTAAATCTTACATGCAGTGGTTAATAACCACACAAGGTCATTTTTTAGGTGTATAATCAAACCCTTTTTAAGTGTTCCTAAAGAAACAAGGCCATTAAGCTTTGTTGGAAACATTATGTGTTGCATGTGTGTGCCATCATAGATATAGGTGCAATACTATAAGGTTACAATTTGAGTATAACGTAGAAGCTCGACATCAACGACATGTAGGAAGGGTTGAATGTTGAGTGTTGGTGAAAGCATCAAATCGATGGCATGTTCAGTCAAATGGGTATACATATTGAAAAAATGACACACTTTAAAATAAAAACTCTGTAGATGGAAGGGGAGAGTGAAAAATAGAGAAACATGTGGGTGAGTGCAAGCTAATGATGGTCTGCCATGACGCATTAGTGACAATGCAAACTTGGAAAAACAACAATATGTTAACTTGGAGGGATTATTCAAGGTAATTTTAAAATGAATTTGAATATGGTGTAAGAAGATGAAACATAGGAAATTGAATTAAATTTATGAATATAAAATGTTTATTCATAGAAATTGTGAATAACTATGTCAAATTTGATTTTTTCTAATAGTGGTATCTTATTTTTCGAAAACAATATAGGGTATATGTTTTTGTTCATGCATCGGTTGAGTACCTTAACAATGGAATTTCATTCCAAAAAATTATATATGCTTGTAGAGAACCCGTTTTTCTTGTGCGATGTATTTTTTTGGAAATTTATGATATTAATTTTATATTTTTTTTAAATTATCAAAGTCAACATATCCCTTAAATTACAACATCTTTTGTTTGTGTAGGCTAAGAGGGTCTTAACATGATCAAAACATTTTTTATTTATTTTTATATATCGTGGATATTAGTCTCCTCTAGTGTTGCATATAACACATTTGAGAAATGGTTAAACCGCTAAAAAGTTATAGCCGAAGTAAGAGAGGTGTGTATTCTAGTATTTTGATATATTTCAAGACAAAAATAGATTAAAAATAGTAAAATTTATTAATTTAAAAAAAAAATGTATATTTTCAATCTTCACAACCAACTCTATATGCGTCTATAGTTTTGTCAATAAATGAATTGTGTAGCCTATAGAAACATAACATCAAAAACAAAGATATGGGGAGGAATTAAAAAAAAATAGAGATTTTTATGTATTTGCAGACCCAACACTAGGTTTGTCATCCCGAACCTAAATTTGAAGAAACCAACTCAACAAACACATATGCTAGAGTTGTCACTCCTGCCCGAAAAAAAATGAAATTCAAATAACACACATGCTATAGGAACGTGTGGGTGCACGTTCCTAAAGGGAACGTGTGTTATTAGGAACATGAACACACATGCATTATCATTAACACATATAAAATCTCTCTCTCTCTCTCTCTCTCTCTCTCTCTCTCTCTCTCTCTGCCCCACTTCCCTTTCCCTATTCCCCTCCCTCCCTCTGGGCCCTCTCTATCTTCCTCTATTTCTCTTCGACCTCACTCTCCCTATCCCTCACTCACTTTCTCCCCTCTATATCACTTCATATCCCTCTCTCTCTTCCCCCTCTTCCCCTCTCTCATTGTGTCCATCGTCCCCCCCTCTCTCTCCCCCATTGTTCTCTCTCTCTCTCTCTCTCTCTCTCTCTTCCCCCTCTCACTCTACCCCTCACTCCTTCTCTCTCTCTCTCTCACACACA
>ML776855.1:186127-205008 GCA_009831015.1 Picea engelmannii | reverse complement strand
TTTGAGGGTTTGGTGCATCGCTTCCCTTGATTTTGTCACCATGGGGTTAGGAAAAACCACTCAGCATAAAAAATCATGAATTTTCCTTTTCCTTTCCTTTCCTTGAAATTAATTTGTAGAAATGAAATATTATTTGCAAGCCAAAATACACCCAGAGTGAAAAACTTTCCAGACACCAGATTATACTATGAATTATAGGGTTATAACACCAGACATTGTTCCATTGTTGTGACCACTTGTTCCAATTGTGATCCTTGTCCCTCGATCACATCAAAGAGAGTGCAGGATTCATCGTTCACTGGCTGGAGTCTCTGTGTCACCTCCATCACTCTGATCTGAATGGAAATGACTTGTTGTTGAACTACGTGTTGTTCCTACAATCTTTTCATATTTTCCACTATAGTAGACAACTTCATCTGCGCTTGCACTGACGATGCATGTTTCTTCACTTCCTAGATTTGTGCCCCCAATGTTCTTAGTTCTAGGTCCTCTGCAAGGTGCTCATAGGTATGCACAATTCAATCATTGAGTTTCTTGCATTCTGCAGCCAATGCTCTAATTCTTTCTACTGCACTCTTGGAAATTTCTTCCCTTTGATCTCTTACTTCCTGCGGAGTTCTATGAACTGCTTGAAGTTCTAACTTCTCTACCCTTGCTTGAACTTGTTGAATGGCTTTAATGAGCTTCCCCACTTGGTTCTCAGTTGTGTCTTCTTCCATCTGTGCCAAGATCGGAATAGAGCAAAGTGCTCTATTCAGTGTCTCTCTGACCATGGTTTCCTCTGCAAGTAGTTGGTATTTCTCCTTTCGAATTTTCTCTCTGTCCTCTTCAAACTTCACCCTAATGTCATCATTCTCTTGTTGCGCAACCCAAAGTTTCTCTAGGGCCTCCTCCTTTTCTTGTCTCAAGGCCTCTGTGGCCTTTTCTTTTTCTTCTTGCACTCGGCGAAGAAGAGCCTCTATCGCATCTACTATCCTTCGTAGTTGGGTGGGTTCATCTCCCAATTTTGCACCTTCTGATGACAACGACGTAGTAGACACTGTACGACTAGAATAGAGATCTTGTTGTACCCCTTTCACCTTTGTATCGATTCTTTCATACATCGTCATCTACTTTGCTTCATTTCGCTACAAGATATCCTCGTAAGCATCTTCTACAGCTGCGATGATGAGATCAACATCATCCACTGCGAGCACATTTTGCCACTGTGGATTATTGGCTCGTGACTTCTTCCGTGATGAGGGTTTCTTCGGAGAAACCTTCCTTTTCTTTGATGCCTCGGCTTCTATTAGGGGATCCTTTGGTGGTGTCACTTCGCCCTTTTCTTGCTTATCTTCTTCCCCTTCCTCCTCTTGGTTTACTTCGTCGCCTCCTACTCCTAAAGGTGAGTCAGACGTAGTTTCCTCCGATACGTTGTCCTTGTCCTCACTGTCGATGCTATGCACTTCCTCCTTTTTCTTCTTATTGTTATTGTTGCCTTGTCCATCATACTCCGTCAGGGTGACCAAAGGGATTTCGATGATGTCAGGGTTGGAGAGATTTCTTTGTTGGACTAGTACAAGGAATTCAGTCGACCATTCCTTGGTTATATCCTCCATGTCTTCATCATTCAATTTCTAATAGGACTGCAGCTCCTCCTTTCTTTCATCCCGACTTGCAGTGATGTAGATGAAGTGGTGGTCTTCTCTGAACTTTGCTACTGCCCTGTAAGTATGCAAGGTGTTCAGAGTCATTCAAGGAAATGACTCAATGGCCTTCTTCAGCTGAAAGTAGTATGTGTGGAACACCGCATTCGATTTTCACTGCTTTGCCATGTCACTCGAATACCACAAGGTGGTGAACCTCGCGGCCAGTGGTTCTGATGGCGTGACTTCAGGGAATGTTGCTCCCTCCGACATCTCCCAAGTAAAAAAGGAAATGAGGATCAACAACCAGCTGATGTGGAACTCATAGCCTTCATCTTGTGCTTCACAACATTCCTTCTCGAACTCATTGACAAGGTAGTTTGCCCAGTTCATCTGCATGCCCTCGACACACTTCCCTATGAGGTTGACGACGAACCTCATGACTTGCATCGGTCAGTTCCTCCTGACGATCTTGCCAGAAATCAGCTGACAAGCTAGATGCATTGCACCATCTTGGATGGAGGCTACCTTGTAGCCTCGCTTTCCCTTCTCCACATCGCCATAGGTTTCCTTTATACGATGTGCCAGGGAGAAATCTGCAACCTTTCCTAGATATAGTTGGTGAGGGTCTAGTCCTTGCATGCTCAATCTGGTGATCAGGTGGATCAACGTCGAATCCACAGTCACACATCTATCCAACCATATATATCCTCCATGGTAGCACGACAGGAGGCATTTAATGCACTCGTTAACCTCCTGATGTCTGCCGAAGTGGGGGATCTTCATCACATTTAAGATTGTGGACCTCACGATCTCCTTGATCCATGGCTAGGGAACTATCTTCATCTTCCTCCCAGTCATTTTTTTCAGGTACAGATGCAGTGCAAGCATCGCATAATTATTCCTGTCTCTCAGGTTAAAGTCACTTATTTTGAGATACGAGATCAGTCCTAGTTGTGGCCCAACTGCGCGTATCCCCTTCAGGAGGTACACAGTGATGAGTGTGTAATCGAAATCCCTTGAGACGTTGTCACAACTAACTATTCCAGCCAGGGGTGGGATGTAGTCGGGTAAGACTAATGGGATTAGCTTCGTGTTCTCCAGGTCGTCGTGGTTCTTGATTCTCTTCTCTGTCGTAGTTCGGGATGGTCTAGATTGACGTCCAGTCGAGGGGGATGCTTGCAATCCTCCCTTCGATGAGGCCTATACTTCTGCGGATATGACCTTCTCATCCATAAGGTCGATCAATATTTCTACCACTGATTTCTCTACTGCATTAAGGTTTCCCGACATTCACACTCATGATAAAATATCTCGAGTAGGCGAAGGGACGCTCAAGGTAGTCAAATGAATGGTGAGGTATAGATAGTATAGCGCGGTATGCGATCAATTATCTGTGAGCTCAAATATTTTAGTTTGCAAAAGTGGACCCGGTAAGGCATTCGTCAGATTAAATAAGAAATGGTGTAACAGACTCCTCCAACAGGTAGGAATTCCTCAATCAATACGATTCCAATCGTTATGGCATGGTCCCAATGGTCCAATGGTGATATTTCAGGAAATAATTGCATTTCTAGTCATTCCAGAGCGTCGTTCTAACGGTCGGGACACCTCCAACGGTCATATATCTTCACCGAGTCAGAGTTTCATTCTACGTTGTTATGTTATTTCGGCAAAGTTCAAGTTCTGCAATCCTGCCTTCTGCAAAGTCTTCTCTGGTACTTCCTGTAGTCTTTCTAACTTTGTCTTCTTCTTACTGATCTTTCTTGCCATCTTCTCTGTGATCTGAGTCTCTGGGTTCCTCTTTCCATTCTTGTTCTTATATTCTCTTAGAATAGTAACTTTGCATTATTGAGGGTCTTTCAAAGGGTTTAAATGTGATACTGCTTCTCTTACTATTTCTGGGGTAGGTGCTCTTCTCTCCTACATGAACATGTTCTTTAATTATTCTCGTGTTCTTTCAACTTCGATAGCATTTTACTTCTTCGATGTGTCTTATTTTTCGTGTATTAGTCTCTCTATTTTTCTGGTTATAAACTCCCTTAATTCTTGCTTTTTTTGTTTTGTGGCTTCCTCTTCTTCTTTCCTTTGAACCTGATATTTCTCAATCCAAGTTTCTCTGAACAAAAGTGAAAAAGACGCGTTATTCTCAAAAAACTTAATCATCTCAAATTCTTCTTCAGTCAATGCTCCATGAGATATCATAGGTACATGAGTAAGTCTTCCACATAGGGTTATCATCTTTCCTCTAAACAAGCCTATCCTTCCCAATGAAGGAATCATAGCAGGCTTCCCCAAAATTTCTCAAGTGTTTTTTGGCATGATATTCACCTTTATTTCTTCATCTAAGACACCGCCTATGTTGAAGTCTTTTATTCTCATTTCTATGCAGTCCTTCTCTTTTAATATCTTTGGTAAACTGATTTCTCTGTGATCATTCAATGTCTCTTTCATACGTAATAATATAGTCTCTGATTTTTTATGGTTCTCTAGCATATCCTTGGTTTATGAACCTTCTTCATGGGTTTCTTGTCTCATGTTCATCTCTTCAACTTTAGCAATCATTCTAGGAAAATCCAAAACCTCATGATCAATAGATTTACAACAAAGACAAATAGGACTTCTACCAGAGCATTCCTTAGCAAGATGTCTCAGTCTTCTGCAGTTATAACATAGAGTCAATCCTCTCTTTCTTTTGAAATATCCCCAAGATTTTTTGTACTGTGCACTAGGATCGCAGTGATGGGCCTGCAATCTACAAGAGTTCTTTCTAGGTTCCTGCATCCACTTGTTAGTCCAAAAATTATTTCTATGCATAGGGATAACATATCTTTCACTATTTCTATCGATTTTGTTTAGATCAAATCTTCTTTCTTCTAGTTGTTCCCTAGTTTTAAAACTAGGACCAAATCTATCAAACATAACTAGATCCATACTTTCGAAGAAAACATTTCCACTTATCTTACCTTTATCAGAGTACAAAGATTCAGGATCTTACCTCTTTTCTTCAGAGCCAATTCCTTTCTCAGCACATATCTTTGCAAGTCAAGTAGAATATTGTGCACTACAACAGAAGATCTATGCATAGAGATTCTTCTTTCACTCAGGTCCCAACAACGGAACCATTTGTTGGAACAGGGGAAGAATCGGGGTTCAACAGTTCAACAACGCACCAAAAAAACCCTAACTATCGGCCCGTTCAACAACACCTGTGAAGCAGATGAAGTCTCATCTGAGGTAGAGGCAAGGGGGGTTGCAGGAATCAAGTGTCTACAACCTAGCTGGGACATAGATCTGTGATCACAATACTTAACCAAGTACTTTAGCTAAAAATATGCATTAGAACTGGGATCTCATTCACGTCACAGAATAAACCTTAAATACAGAACAACGTTGTAATAAACAGATCAAATACTTCTAAGCACTTAGCATAATCTTATATCTAACATTCATTCACATCATAAAAACTAATCATTCGTAGATCTATCTATCATACATCAAGAACAATGCACTAAGAAAATAAATATAGAAACAACATGAACAACATATCACAAAGCACATCGACACAAGATATACGTGGTTCACCCCAGTATGGGGCTACGTCCACCAACTCTTCTTCTCTTCTTATTAGTCTTCTTAAATCTTCTTACGGGCACAGAGGCACAAAACCAACTCCACATAGGACAGGAGATCTGTGCACACCTCGTTAGATCCTCCTTCCTCGAGTTAGGTCAAAGCACAAAGCCTTACATAGTCCGTGTAAAAAGCACTTACAAAACACTTGCACTTAGCTCTACAAGTCTAAACATATCAGCACAAAGCCAACTAGTCATGCACAAAGCCAATGACCTTCTCCAAAAACTCTCTCTTACTTACATTGCCTAGCTACTTATTTATACATTACAAAAGAGGCCTAAGCATGGGTAAACCCCTGGGCCAAAATCCCATACCCATTACATAAAACCTAAAACCTAAAAAGCCCACAAAATGGGTGAAATCCCATGATCTCCGCTTCACCTGGGTGCTTTGTCTTCGACCAACCTGTCGAAGTCCCGAAATTGGTCAAACATGACCAGTGTTTCCTCGAAACCTAGTTAAGGGCCACCAAGAATTCAATTTATGGAAGAAAAAACCTATGCAAACACTAATCAAATTTGACCAGGAACTTTGCAATTCTTCTTATAAAGTCATGCTATCATATAACATTCCCGAAAAGAGAATTTGCAATACTTGCACATTAGGATAATCTCAAATATGAAAGATTTCATGGTACTTTAATGTGGGAAACAAATTGAGCGTGGAACTAAAACGACTCTAAAAATCTTTAATTTGGTTATATAACCACACAACGTGCCAAGAACAATTATGGGAATTGCAGTTGATTATTTTTTACAACACAACAAAATTCAATTAATGGTGTAGAAATAAATACATTCAACGATTAAATAAAAACATTCAATAATGGAAATCAATCTCAAACCTCACATTGAGAACTCTCTGGGAATCAAATTTCATGGCCATGATGAGAGAGCCATAAAACAAGAAATAGTATTACATGGTTAACATAACATGTCTGAATGCATCTAATGTAGCAGGGAGTTGGGGAAAATTGAACGCTAAGCAATCTTGGCAAGAAATAAAAATTTGAATCTGTCAAGAAGTGTGCACGAGGTCTCCACTTAGTGAACATGTGACATAACAACCACATTCATGGGATATTAAAGAATACCCCTAATTTCACTAGATATTTAAAAATAACTCCCAAAATCCTTTTGTTAAACCCCCTTTCAACATATTTCCAATAGAAAATCCCTATTTTTACTAGATATCCCCTATTTTTACGAGATAGCCTCAAAATCAAGCTTTTCCAATCTCAAAAGCTAGCTCGATAGGTGAAAATTCTAAGTTATTCTGATAGTATTTTTAGTTCATAGTTTTGTTACCATGCTTGCAAGTTTTGGGTGGCAAGGAAAATATTTGAGAAGGTTCTTCAAAGTGCACGAAACCCCCATCTCTCTCACATTCCTCTATCATACCCTTCCTAAAGTTCAAATTACAATATGTTTCATGTGTCATCCCATGTCAGTGGAATTGGGAAAAAATTATTTTCGCATATTTAAAAAATTTCTCTACTCACACCATATTATATCTAAACTTGCTTTGGCCAAAACACAGTGTATCACATCTAAAATGTATTTTCTCACAACATATCGCATCAATCCAAAATCTCATTTGTCACGCCATGTCACATAGTGTCAAAGTTTGTTTCCATGTCACACATCGCACTTTCTCAAACTTTTATTTATCGTGCAAAGTGTTTTTCGTGTGACATATTGTATCTCCTCAATCCAAAACTCTATTTTCGCATCTTCCAAAAATTTGTATACCTGCACCATATCACATTTAAATTTTTGTTGGGTTTCGACACAATGCATATTACACCTAAAATTCTTTTTTTCATGACTTAGCGCATCGCTCCAAACTTTTCTTTTCCATGACATATTGTATCATGACAAAGCTTGTTTATGTACAACACATCACACTTTCAAAAACTTTGATCCATATGGATATCGGTGGCCACCCGCCTTTTCCGACTGGCTCAAAACAACTTTCTGACAATTTTGGCAATTTACTATTTTTAGCAGGTTTTAACTTTCAGGGCCATTTTGAGGGCCTAAATGAAGGATTTTCAGGATCGAGTTCCTCAATGATATTCGAAGGCATATTGAGCCCCCAAAATGAATCTCCTCGATGATACATTTCCAAACGGCTATCACACGCCTAAAACAGAGATCGTATGCAAAAGTTATGACCCCGAGAAGTTGATGTACTAACTTACCCAAACAAGCGCCCGCATGAATTTTGGTGCTTCATATCCTAGGGTTAGGTTTTTGGATGTCTAGGGTTTTTACATTCTTGTTTATTGTAAAAATTCCTTTAGAGCCTCATTGTAATCATTTTATTGCGAATGCGAGTAGCCGTCACATCTCTTCTCAGAGATAAGCTGCCACCATTCTAGTGAGTCTTTCATTTTGTATTTTTACAATCTCTGTACATTTCTTTGATTAATAGAAATCGTGTATTACTGTATATCTTTGTTTATGGTTGCACCTCTGATACATTTTTGTGATATTATTGAATATATGTGATATCTCTATTAATTTCTTTATTATATCTCCGCTCTCATTTCGTGCCGAAAATAATCCGGCTCAAACTTTCTTTCATTACAAGAAAGGAAAATTTTCTAAAAGAACTCCTTGCATTTTCTCTACCATCACATCCATTGAATCACTCCAAAATTTCTTTGTCATGATATATTGCATCGCATCAAAGTTTGTTTCCACGTGACACATCACACTCTCTCAAACTTTCTTTCATTGCAAGAGACCATAACAATTTACGATTGATACTAAGCTCCACCAACCTTTTCAACTAATCTTTGGCGGAATTTTCCATGTCCAAAAAGGTTATATGCATCCCTTGTTGTAAGAGGAAGAACGATCAAAAGTGCACGTGGATGGTCAAAAGAGAACTAATGGTTGTCTAACAAATCCAAAAACCATGAGGTGACTAGATCGGTGATGATTTCTATCCGCTTCTATAAGAGGATTACATTATAAGGGAAACACCATTCTTGAGATATCAAGGTTAATTCCAAGGAATGGGATCACAAATGCATGGACTACCCAATTTGACTCTACCTACGAAGACAATCTTTTAAGACCTAATGAAGCCCCATCAGAAAGAAAACACCCTATGCCTCGACTATCAAGACCAATTCCAAGGAATGTGTTAGAGATAATGCCTAATTAATGCTACATTTTAGAGTTTAGGGATTAGATTGGGTTAGCTGGAGGATGTTTAGAGATTCTCTCAACCTCTCCCTCCAAGAGTCTATCATTGAAATGTCTATCGTTGGAATCTCCCTTGGAATTGTTGTCTATTGTGTGAGGCCCTGTTGGCAATTTGTTCTAGTACATTTAGAAGTTGTTTCATAAGAGTCACCTGCACGGAAGGGATCCATAAATTGTTCTTTTCGAAAGAGGAGAAGACTTGTTGGTAACCACCTTTAAAGAACCAAGTTATTAAGGAGAATCAATGTCATCAAAATGCAAGTGTATCTCTACAAAATTGCAATCACTTCTCAATGAAATGAAAGCATAGTTCTACATAATTGTTGCTTTCAGGTGAAGAAAGAATGCCCTCAGGGAAGTAGGGAGGTCATAACTATGAGAGGAGACTTGGAGATACAACACTTCAATAAGCCAAAGTGGATTCACTACTGGAAAATTGAGGATCTGTTCAGCAGAAGGAATCAATCTGTTGATTTGTAGAGATTGAGTATTGTTTAAATGTGTGTGATGTCTATAGGAGGACCGACCAATTGCAAGTTTAGTAAATCTTGCATATTCATTGTATATTCAAATTGATGCAAATTGTGGTGGAAATCATAGCTTGTCAGATCCGATGATTAGCGGTTACAAAGACGATCCATCCACCATATGGAAGAGACATTTTTGTAAAGAAATCACAGTTCTACACCATTATCTATAAGATTCAGATATGTACGATTTGCCCAAAATATTTCAAGAAGCCGAAGCGCTCAATCAGATGGATGCTCAAAATCAATACATCAAGAACGCAATAGATCTCTCCATGAAGTACGATTACCTCAATAAGGAGTCACTGCATTCAAAGAAAATGGCCATCAGAAATATTTTCCTTGGTGAATCAACATTTGGTATCTCGATGTGGATCGATATGAAGGAAGAACCACCATAATCAATCATTTCCCTGCTTTTCTACTTATATATATGTATGTGTGGTGTGTTTAAAGTTTTTTATGTAAGTGTTTATGTAAAATAGGAACTCTTGTATCCTTATATAAGCTGGCAACCCTGGTTTCAAGAACAATTATTCTTATTCGAAGTCACCTCGTATACTTGAATGTTTAGGAAATTCAGTATCCAAACTTCTCTTCTAGACACCGACGGATAGTCAAAAGAAGAAATACGACAGATGGAGGCATGTTCATAGAATGCATCAATAATTGACATATTTTCTCATGGAAGCCCGAGTGAGCCGAGATTGTCAAAATTGTCAATCGTACAAGTGCATGAATGATAATATGAAACATTTATACTTTAAATGAGTGGAAAAGTAAGCTCGAAGAAGAGGAAGAGAAATAGAGGAATCCAGAAGCATCAAAGTGGGTGTATGGGTTGATGAGGATCATTCCAGATGAAGTGTTGTAACATTTTTTGCTATGTGAAGTTTTGTAATGTAGGCATTAACTAGGGGTGTTAGAGATAATGCCTAATTAATGCTACATTCTAGAGTTTAGGGATTGGATTGGGTTAGCTCGAGGATGTTGAGATATTCTCTCAACCTCTCCCTCCAAGAGTGGAATAAGTTGGATCTCACAACACTTATTTAAGTGTGATGTATCTTTGTTCATTGTGTGCAATATAAAAAATATTTTTGTGTGTGTATTTCATTTCTCTATGCTCTCATGAATTCTAATTGAATGGTCAACAAAGGATTGGTTAAATGATCAACTAACAAGATCAATGAATATGGAAAAACTCAAAGATCACAACAGGACATATATTACATAATGGAAATGCCTTTCAAAGTAAAAATATTAATATAAATAAATTTGTTCTTTAAAAGTTATTTCAATATTATATATTTATTGAGATAACCCACCCAACCGATAAATGTTGTATGAATTCCTACCTGTTTAAGGATAAATTATCTAAGAAAAATTCACTCCAAAAAGAATATTACAATGGGGTATGATTTTATACACGTTGAAATGGCAGTGTCATTATAATAATAGTATACAATTGTATACACATTAGAATAACAATTACAATAAGGGAGGCTGCAGAGAAACAATTCCCTACCGAGAAGATTGACCGGATTTTACTAAGAACCTCTAAAAGAATTAGATACGTTGGATTAACTACCGAGATAGTGTGTTGGATCAGCTATACCTATAGGCGAAATTCGTTAATAAACTTTTTGAATCATTCATTAAGCCTCTGAGCTACGAAACTAGCGACCAACCCTGTAATTTCTTGTTTCTTATTCAAGTCTGGAATAATGATGTGTTCTATCCGATCCGAAAGTACCATTGTATCCCTTCTGCTTATTTTCAAGCCATAATCATTCTAGTTCGTATTAGGCCATTGATCAATCAAATATAAATATTTAATTATGACTTATGTATTAGGCCATTTCATAGCTACTCAGTCCTCATGTTTCTCACCGATTCTGAATTTGTCTGGTTCATGTTTTTCAAGATAGAAAAAGATAAAAGCAATAAAAAACCTGACGACATGATGTTCGTTTTACTCTAGACCGTTGGCTATCTCGACAAAGATTAGAGCACTGTCATACTTTCGTTCAAGCTCTGTGGACAATTTTTTTCTTCTCAACACTCCTTGTTTGCAATGTAATGCATCTATGTCTCATGTTCATTTCTTCATGCATTTCAGAGTAGAGACATCTCTTGTAGATAATATTACATATTTCGATACTTGTAAAAGCATTTTACAATTTTAGATATTTTCTTTGGGATTTTGTGTTCCTTGACTCATCAAAGTAATGATAACAACCACTTTGCCATTGCAATCCAAAACTAAGTGAATCCTGATAATATCGACATGGGTATTATTGCTTGCTATTAATTATATTGCTATGTACCAGCAACATCTTACGCATTGAGGGTTTTACGTTGTACATATACCTCTCGAATAAGTTATGATGTAGGTAGGTATAAAATTGAAACACTATTATGCTAGTAGGACTCAAATCCTCTGTAACCAACACCAATGGATATAAAATTATTAATCAACCCCCGATGAAGAAATATTTTCTCTACTACATCCCTCCTTTGCACTATGAGGGTTGTTGGATATCCCCCTTCATGGATGGTGTAATGAAGTTGATGCTCGTACTCGTATAGAATAACTCTTTCGTTCCGGAGAAAGGGACAAGTCTCGTTGTAGTCAATCCAAGAGGGCCCAGGACTAGTGGTTGTTGTAGTGAAAGCATTCACTTCTTTAAGTTTAAAATTTATCTGCCTATTTGCATGATCTTTCATCTACATGTTTACAATTGTTACATTTTTGTGAGTATGTAATTGGCTTCAGATAAATTTATCTACCTTTTTGCAATTGTTGCATTCTTGTTAGCATGTGATTGGTTTCATTCTGACCCTTTATCTGACATTACTTATGTTTAATTGTGCTTATTATTTCACCTTTCATCTGGCATTACTTACGTTTGATTGTGCTTATTATTTCATTTCCAGTTTAAGTCTCTAGTCCAGAAATACGGTATGTGCAAAAAGATAAATAAATCATGGTATATAAAACTTCAATCCAGGGCTCCTCCTGAGTCTCTCCTCGTGTCAGTGAGTCTGCCTCATTGATTGAAAGGTAGAAAAACTTGAAGACGATCACTAACTCGTTACGGTTGTTTAAACAAACCAAACCAGCTAAAATAATTTGTTAAAATAAAATAAATAAAATAACTGGATGATGATATCACAACATGCATTTCATTCCAAGGCTGTCGAAATCGTTGTCGAAATCGTGTATTTATTCCAAGGCTGAAGAATCTAAACCAACTCGCCTCAAATATTATATGCGCCTAGATCAAACAAGCATTAGAAGCGTCTAGGTTACAAGTCTGGTTGTATTCAATCCAAGAGGGCCTAGGAATGGTGGTTGTTGTAGTGAAAGCATTCACTTCTTTAAGTTTAAAATTTATCTGCCTATTTGCATGATATTTCATCTACCTACTTACAATTGTTACATTTTCATGAGTATGTAATTGGCTTCGGATAAATTTATCTACCTATTTGCAATTGTTGTGTTTTCGTTAGCATGTGATTGGCTTCATTCTAACCTTTCATTTGGCATTACTTACATTTAATTGTGCTTATTATTTCACCTTTCATCTCGCATTACTTACGTTTAATTATGCTTATTATTTCATTTCCATTTTAAGTCTTTAGTCCAGAAATACGGTATGAGCAGAAAGATAAATAAAGCATGGTATATAAAACTTCAATCCAGGGCTCTTGAGTCTCTCCTCATGTCAGTGATTCTACCTTATTGATTTGAAGGTAGAAAACTTAAAGACTATCACTAACTCATTACGATTACTTAAACAAAACCAAACCATCTAAAATAATTTGTTAAAATAAAATAAACAAAATAACCAGATGATGATATCACGAGTAGATTTCGAAACGACTCTCGAAATTGTGGATTTATTCCAAGGATGAAGAAGTTAAACCAACTTGCCTCAAAGATTATACATGCCTATATCAAAGAGGCATTAGATGCGCCCAGGTTTTGACCGAAACCGGTGTGTATTTATTCCACATTGTTCAAAATTGATACCTTTTTCGAAACCGCTGCCAAAACAGGCACCATGCTCCATGCACAAAATAGACCTGTTAATCTAATTCATTTCCTCGCGTCGTCCTTCATGTAGAGACTAGACATATGTGAAATTACTTTCCATTTGTTCGAGCGAGAAGGGTTGGAGCAAGCCAGAGATTAGCATTGCTCTTTATGAAAAGGGTTTTGGTATACAACTTTGTTCCCTGTAACACCGTCTGCGAAGTCTCAATCGATTCTCGGGCATATTCTCAATGATTTTCTTCCTCAGGAGAGTATATGCTACTAAGGGTTTTCTGCTCTGGGGCTTGGAGAGGTATTATTCTAGTTAGATCTACTCGAGCTCAAGCTATCTCTATACGAATTTCACCTGCAACCATTACTTATTAAACCAACACCACAAAGCTTAGGTGGTATAGTTTACCAAGAATAGGAATAGCGTCGACAGCAAAGGCTAAAGGTAGTATACCTTTTTTACTTAGCATCAAAGCCAGTGATTGTCAGAGTCTAAGTAGCAACGTAGACAGAGACTTCGATAGCAGCGGTTCGAGTTTCTCTCCAAGGCAGACCGAAATCTCCAGCCAAGAATCTCTAGAAGCCAATGTAAGAGGAATATTGTGGTTGTATATTTATAAATACAAGATTTAACCAAACATAACTTGTTCTTCTATGAAGTGCCTACTTGTTATTTCTATGGGTTAGGACTTCTATCGGAGATGATTATAAGTAGTTAATTTGGTCACCCTTATAATCTTAAATGAAAAACTCGTGCTTTCAACCCGCTTTAAAAAATGCACATATAGTATTTATTAGTAATATTCCACTCCCCAAGGAGAATAAGGTAGGAAAAAACCATATTCAGAGAAGGCTTGATTTTATGGAAGCGGAATTGGTTTGTACTGAATATTAGAATTCCACTAATATGAAGGCCACTTCAATTTCATTTTATTGCTGGAGTTAGCCATTGTTTTACAATATTGAATTCTCTTAGCATAATATGTTTTTGGGTGTCTCCACGAAGTGGCGGATTATGTTTGTACAATGTAATGTATAATTTTGTCATGTGTTTCTTAACAACGTAGGCTAATTCTTCTCATGGTTTCACCATGCTCTTAAGGCTTGGGCATCTCCCAATCTATCCAGAACTTAGGAAAACCTGAATAGCCCTGGAATTTCGCCAGATTTTGGAGAGGCCGAGGAAGGGAAAAGAAAGGAGTACTAGTATGTGTTGAATGCCCAACCATCTTCTGAATACATGAAGCACTAAGTATGACTCTATGAACAGGTTCAACTAGAATTTGTAGCTTGAGTCCATATTAAGGCTCAATGGTTTCCCAAATGTTTTATGGTTTGGCTAGAGAATGCCCAACCATATTCTAAATACATGAAGCACTAAGTATGACTCTATGAGCAGGTTAGTTGGAATTTGTAGCTGGAGTCTGTATTAAGGCTCGATGGTCTCCCAAATGTTTCATGGTTCGGTTGAGTCGGCTGTCAATGAAGAGAGAATAATCAGGTATGAATAGTATTGTTGTTTAGTTTCTCTCGATAGATTAGCATGAATCTTGAATAACAAAAGATTGTCATTTTTGCAATTACAGTATGGAAAATGAAAATTACTATAAACTAAAAATTAATAGAAACTATAGTATGTGTACAAAAAAAGTTAATGAATCATGATTCTTGACATAACACACACATACACAAAAACAAATAAAATAACTATACTTGAATTCACAAACATACACAAAAACAAATAAAATAACTATACATGAATTTATTGAAGAGTCTTAACAAAGACAAGGATCTTCAATTTTGGCTTTTGGCTTCTATTGGTTCACTTGCAAGTGCTAATAGCGACTTCCTCCTCTCATGGCTTAGGAGGAATATGGAATAGCGATAGAATTCTCATAGTCTTTGGGATTAGCAGGAGCATGGAATAATGCTATCATGGATTAGCAGTTTCAGAGATTAGTAGTAGGAGCATGGAATAACTCTCTCATGGATTAGATCTGAGTATGGAATAATAGAGAATTCATGATACTAGGGAAAGTGTTTCCAGAAAAGATGCCAGCTCTAAGTATGGAATAACAGAGCATTCCTGATACTAGGGAAAGTGTTTCGAGAGAAGATGGAAAATAACCATCCCAGCAGTAGCATAAGGAGAAGATGGAGATGAAGATACCTGAATATTATTATTTATAGCAACATGAGGAGGAGATTGTGGTGCATGTCGTCAATTAATACGGTGAACCATGGTTAATGTTATATTCTAGATACAACATTATATACTAACAAACTAATGTCATAACCACTTCCAACATTAATTGGTTTTTTCAGTTTTATGTCAAAAAGCTTAAGAAACTTAATAAATAAGATTATCCAAACCTTAGTAAATATGACAATTTTTCCTCAACCTCCGGAAAAGGCCAAATAAGAAGTCAAATATGAACTTAGGATAAAATTTGAAGAACAATGAAACATCAAAACTTAAACTTAATTTGAACTTATACTTAAAAACAAATTATCTAGCAAAAGTTATCAACATTTGATAAAACTTTGGATTAAAATGCTTTGAACTATGTGACAAAGTAAAGTAAGTGAAACATGGAAAAACGGATTACAATAGTCTCCAGCCAGAAGGACAAGGACTAATAAAAATATGGTATGTTGCCCCTGCTACATTCATTCTCTTAATGGTATAATCGTTTCCACAATGCACAAAGTTGACATATAAACACATTTGATTTCTTAAAAAAACATAAACATAGTATATAGCATTGGTCTAAAAAAAAACAGCGATAACAAAGTTTCCAAATTAATTTAACTTGAATACTGAACTTGAATTTGCTCCCTAACTCAGCATACTACTGCTCACCATAGCTTAAGATTTCTCTCTTAAGCTCCCTAACTCAGCATACTCTCTACTAATAGAAAAAACTTTATCCCAAAATCTAAATTCCAAACCCTTGAATGCAAAAAATACTGAACTTGAACCATTAAAAATCTAGAGCAAACCTAATTCTAGATAGCAATAGTTGATTAATTCTCTCTAATTCTAGATAGCAATAGCTAATTAATCAAATTCTAAACTTATAAATAAAATATCATGTACTTGAATGGTTATTTTAATTACCTCATACAGAAATCAAAAAATGAAATTGTCATCCAAAAATCCAAATATGTGGAGTGTAAGATACATAAAATTTAAAAATTGAAGAACCTTCCTAACAGAAATAGAAGGAAATGCTCAAAAGCTATATATGAGCTAATAACAACATGGGCAAACTTCTCTCAGCCATTTATTAGAAGTGTGGAAAACAAAGCTACCTCGAGATCACTATTTGGCAAGAAAAAGAGGCAAGCTCGTTTTGCAAACTCTGAATTTCTGGAAGAGCGTTATTGTGATTTGTCAAAACTGTTACTGAGTTACAGCAAGGTAACTGTTTGGCTTCTACGTTACAACCAAGTTAGCCACTAATCGATAACGTTAGGATTAGCAAGTGAAGGTAACTGTTTGGCTTCTACGTTACAACCAAGTTAGCCACTAATCGATAACGTTAGGATTAGCAAGTGAAGATTACTTATCAATTAAATCGAAGTCCTCAATTTAGTGCATATGACTCAGATATTCCCAAAGAACGAAGCCGAACCATCAATTTGATACTTATTAAGAAAAAATTATCATCTGGCAACCCAGCCTCACAGTAGAGATGTTTATTGAGTTAATCATGTTACACCTCATTTTCATGAAGAGATCACTTATTTCAATTTGCATAATAAATTGGTGTTTTATTTGACAAATAAAAAATTGAATTTATCCACTACTTAATTTAAATTTGCTAAATATTATCTAATTTCCAGTTAAAAATAAAATAAAATGATCACAAATGGAAAAAACCATAACCTATATAATTAACTTCTTATATTATTACAAAAAATGTCATTTTCAAAGCTTCAAAACTAGGTTTAGACAAATAAGCTGTCAAATAATCTGTCAAAGTAATGACGCCAAATTCATTAATATATGTACGTAAGGTAGTACTTCTAACGTTAAAATCCCACAAATATGACATTGCAAACTGTATAAATTAAGTAGTGAATTGCATGGCCGTCGGATTTACAAGTCTAAAACAGAAGCCATAAACCCTACATCATGGCGAGTAGAGTCAATTCCAGTAGAAGTAAAGACACAAAACACGTAACATACTTAAAAAAACAGAATTCCGTTCGAAGTGAAAACACGGAACATACTTCCATAAACCCTATATCATGGCGAGTCGATTCCATAAAAAGAAAAAACACAACAGGCAACATACTTCGAAATACGTAAACCCTATCCAGTTATTCAACTATACGATATAACGACATTATTACCGCTAAATTCTGGGAAGTTACGCAGCAGACCCTCGGATCTCGGGGAGAAAGTTGGCATCCCTCAGCTTCTCCCTCGTTTGATCTCCAAGACTACGAGACTTGAAATCATTGTTCTTGTACTTCACCTCGATTGACCTAATGCCAGACATTCGCAACACCCAGAGCCTCCGGTTATTCTCGCACCAGATTTCACCATTTTGGCCTCTGTGAACTTCAAGTGGACCTAAACGCTTAGGATCGAGCCTTCCAGCCCTAATGTTTGCCACCGTCTCCTCCAATCTTTCGCCGCCGTTGCTGAATTTAGAGCTTATATCCTCCTGAGTGAATCGCATGTCTTTAGGATTGACGCAATTGGAACTTTCCTGCGAACCCCAATTTCCCATGGTTATGCACCAGATCAATACAGTATATCAAATAACAGTGATTAACTGGAACTCTTTCTACTCAAAATCGCTATGCATGAAGGGTATTATATAGAGGCTACGAAGGTCGATAAAAAAATAGTAAGATCTTCAGAAAATCGTCCTTCTACACAAGCTGTTCACAAAATCGTCCTCCTCCTTTCGATTTCGAAAACGCTGGCGGAAAATCATAGAGAGCATCAAATAAAGATAAATATTAGAATTATTTTATCTCCCATCGGTACCTGTCCGTGCAAGAACGAACGTGTAAAGCATCGCCGCGTGTAGCTGGCCGTGCATAACGAGCGTGTAAAGCATCGTCGCGTAGAAGAGGACGATTTTGTGATGATCTTGACAGTTTTCAAAGACCGCTTCTATCTTTTTATCGACCTTCGCAACCTCTATATAATAATCTGCATTCTACGCGACGATGCTTTACACGCTAGTTATTGCACGGCCAGGTACCGATGGGAAATAAAATAGTTCTAATCTTTATTTTATTAAGTTCACGTTTTGTTTTATCGATAATGGAAATTGACAGATTTTATTAAAAAACCACGGATACAATGAAGTTGTAAAAAAAACAGTGAAGTTGTAAAAAAATGAACGGGTAAAAAATGTTTAGTATTATATTATAAATGAATTTGTGATAATTTTTTTGAATTTGAGAGAAAATCAAATTATTAATATTATTTTGTATTAATATTATTTTGAATTGAAGCATTTATGTTTTATTTGTGATATTTATTTTGTCAAAATCAAACACACTTTATGTAATTACTAGTAATTTTATGAGATTAACAATGAAAAATATAAGGAATGATGGATCAAAATAGTATTAGAAGATTCACAGGTCAAAGCTATATACCATATTGACAAAGCTTTTACCATATCATTAATTAATATATACCATATTGACATTGTTAATGCTACATTCCACAAGATGATTATTTGACATTGTTAATGTTATATTAGACAAGATGATTATTTGACATTGTTAATGTTACATTGTACAAGATGATATAAAGCTAATTAAATTATAATTTTCAATTAAATTT
>ML776855.1:171052-185110 GCA_009831015.1 Picea engelmannii | reverse complement strand
TAATAATTCTTCAATCTCCAACTTAAAAAATTTCAGTTGTTATCATGGTTCAAGGAGGAAAAGGTTTCCAAATGCCTCATGATATCAAGAGTTTTAGATATTATTTATTTCTAAGCCACAAAATTCCAGATGACAAGCACACAAAATATACTAAATAAAATGAGAGTTCACGATAATTACCAGTTCATTTTCGAGTTCAACTGTAGTGGTTTGATAGCTCAACTTTTTTCCTAGGCTCCTGCCATAGAAAACACAATTGGTCTTGAATCTAGACATCCTTTGTTTGAACCCCATTCCCATCTCCATCATCCCCATATCCATGGATCTCTTCTCTTTTTGACCTCTCAATTATCTTAGTGCATACCCGCTCAGTCACCATAGCACCTCATTAAGGTTCTCTCTCCCTCGAGAAGATCCCAAGTTCATTAATTTCAAGGATGATACTCCGAAGAAAGGGAGGGGAAGAAATATCCCAGATCGAGAACTTAGTTGTAGACTGATAGATCCTCTTTTGTTAAGGACTTGATTTCAAAAGGGTTCTAGTTAAAGACTTGATTTCAAAAGGATTCTGGCTCAGACATAGATTGAATCGACTCCTCTATTGCTCCGTTGTCTATGTGCGTGCCTTTGCCTTCACTTCTAGCTTTGAAACTACTAGCTTTGATGTTGGAACTCGAAATGGATCTACTACATATGGGGATCGTTCCATAACCACTCGAAATGGATCTATTACATATGGGGACAATTCCATAACAACTTCTTTATGTAATGTGAATCCCGAAAGGGTGTTACTAGAAACTAATCTCGATTGTTGCTAGAATAATATGCTTCTCTAATAAGAATAATAAGTTGTTAGACCTAGACTTGTGGGTAGCTCTGTTACTGGTGCATGCTAATCCTCATTACGTACCAAGCTACCACTCCTACCATACATTCATATTGTCAGACATGACATATCAATCAAGTTCATATCAATCCAATATCCAACAACCCATAACCATACTGTGAAATTAATGACGTTTTATAAAATTATGACCCGTAATAAATACGTTCTCTTGATTTTGATGCTCGTTTTGGTAGATGGAGGCCACAAAAATTTAAAAGTAAAATACGACCAAAATGCCCCATGACGGGCATTTTGCCCATCAAATTCCAACCCTGGTCGTGGGTCATCATTCACTAGTGCAGTTTCTCCTAGAGATGTAGTGTTGATGCCTCAAATCACTCGCATTGCTCAGATCAGTATTTTTCGCCCGAATTTGTCCTTCCATTCTTTTTCCAGAATCTCTCGCATGGATCTGTCTTTGCCATGCGGTTTCGGTGTTGCAACCTCCGCTCTTCTTGGTTATCTTTTTTTTAAATACCGACTTCTTTCAGTCTCAGATGGTTTCCTTTAGTCCTTGACGCTCTGGATCTATTTGATGCGTTTGTTTGGGGCGGGTTTTCTGATAATTGATCCATTTTTTATGTTTGAGTTCTTTGTTGTTGGTACTTGTTGTCTATTTCTTTTGTCTATGGGGATTCGCCTTGGCTTCCGCTACCAGTTCTCACGAGTTTAGTATGGAATCGTTTAGGTGGTCGACTATCACATACCCACTATGTCAAAAATAAAATTTCCGCTCTTTCTCAAGGGATAGAATCCTCGAATTCCTATGGGGGCTTAGCACATGCTAGCTCTTCCCTTATCTATCTCCATGTGATCGTTGGTTATGACCATAGGCCAAGCCAATAGGCTCCTTTTTCATTTCGTGAATCAACGATGCAAGAGAGTCATGTCTTTCGACTCTTCAAACCCCGAAACCTGAAATATTACCTTCGATGAGATCGACGGCTACCAATCTCCCCCTGATCCGACAGTCCTAACCATATTGGGATTTCGGTAACTGGGAGTTCGAAATGAAACAACCCAAACCACTGGTCACTCCATTCCCCAAACTCCGATACACCAGTTCTTATACGAGATCCAACGATCCTCAATGATTTGGATGCAACGGTCCAGATCTTTTTGGAGTTTCGTGAACTGGGAGTTCACGATGCAGAGACTCCAAATCTCTTGTCACTCCAATCCTCCAATTCCAATATGGGAATTCCTATATGAGATCAACGACCCTCGTTGATCTAGATCTGACGGTCACTATCCCTCCTGAGCTTAAGGGTGTTGAAAGACACTCAGTCTTAATCCCTTCACTGTTCTATGAGATCCAATGGCCACATGATTTCAGAGCTTTCCCCAAACTCTGACCGTTCACCACGTGTCTCCTCCGATGGACGGTCCAGATCCGGGTTAGATTGATGACCCACAAGCCCCGTGATCTAACGGCTGTGATCTCTCTTAAACCAATGACTAGGATTAACTTGTGATTTCGCGACTCACGAGTTCTAAGAACTCCTTCCGTTGACTTCTTTTAGTGGAGAGTTAGCGAAATTCCTAACTCTCGCCACATGTCCTCTACAAATGGACGGTCTAGATCTGTCACGACCTGACGGTCGTGATTCGTTGTCGACGATTCCCCATCAAGATTCTGGGGAAGCCTCCTCTTGTGATTTCCTGGTGCCGAAACATCTGACAGAAGCCACGTGTCCCTCCGATGGACGACTGCGACCTTTAGCCATGATCAACAGTTGTGATCTTTTCAGGATGATCAATGGTCATGATCAAATCTTGGCTTTCTCCTTTTTGGGAATTTGGGAAAGTCTTCACTCTCGTTTCCCCGGTGCCAAATCCCCGGTGGATGTGGATCTTTGACATGCATCCTCTGGGATCGACGATCCCGATGTTTTCAGGACTTTGACGAGTCCTCTCTCCCCTGCATGCACCAAGTTAAACCTCATGTTCCTTTTCTAGATTCAATGGCTATCAATCCCCCACACTCGACCTGATGGTTCAAACCTATTATCCTGCACACTCTTCTTCGGTTGTCTGGACGTAGGCTCCAACGGTCCATATTTTCCCCTGCGACTCGACGATTCGCCTTTCAGGACTTTGGGGAAATCCTCACCTCTATTTCCCCGAATTGAACCAACAGGTCAGATCTGATTTTGATCACGATATCTATCACTCCTGAGCTTTCATACGCTCTGAAACCTCCATAGGGTTTCTCAACCTCTGCACTCCATGTAGGGTTCTTGCACACAACGGTGTGATCCTTCCTGAGCTTGTCTAGGACTTAGGGAGTTCTGGGTTCGGTTTGCCTCACAGAGAGCTTGTGTCGATCTACACTACCTCTCTTGAGCTTAACAAAATTCATCCTCCAAGGACTCTAAACAATTAGGAGGGTTGGCATTCGTACATGAAACTGTGTCCGGGGTCGACGAACACACAGTTTGTGACCTTGACTTATGCCTCCACATGACACAAGCATTTAAGAGTATAAAATCATCTCCTAACCATATAATATTTTACTAGCCTAGTTATACAATCAAGTAGAAATAAAGGGGATATAGTATATCCATTAAGAAATATGTACAATTCCTTAAACACACACAGTATAAGCAATTCATACACAGTTAAGGCTAAATTACACAAGGTAGGAAATCGCTTATCTATTACAGGTTGTCGCCAACCAACTGACTATGGGTGTTCGTCCTTCCACCCAACCATAGGCTCAGAGGAATTCATTCTTATCACTCTGGCCACCCCCGTGCCAAGCCATGATATCACCAGGGAGTTCTCACAGTTCTCAGAAGTTATGTTTCTATCCCAGCTTCTGCTCGGGTCTTGTTCTCTGCAACTCAGAGCTTTCTCTTTCGGTTATGGCCTCGGTGAGGTTTCTCATATGCTCTTTCACATCAAGCTCCCAGCCTTTCATTCGTGATTCTTCTGGAGCATATCCCTTACGAGCTTACACCCTCTCGTCCCATGTCACTTCTCCCTTGTATATCCCCCTTACCCTGGAAGGTTTTTGACGGCCTATCCTGTTCCTTACGTCAGAAGGAAGCTCAGGCCTGCAGGTCACTACGATACTTCAGGCTGACAACCCATGTTTCCATTCATGGGGGTGGTTGATAATTCAACCACCGATCCTTTCTTCATTAATTGATTTCTCTCCTTGGGATTCGAAGGAGTTTTTTCATTCTTATCAAGGGAGATTTGGGATTATTTGATATATGAACCCTCTTGTATGGTTTTCACATTCTTCCTCTAGTGATATTATGGCCAGTACTTTCAAGGATTCACCACCACAGTCATTTATTTGGCAACTCACTCAATAATATATTTACATTGTCCTCATGCCTTAGCATGGTAATTCCTATTTTATGATTAATTACAAATTGAGGGAAACAGGGTGTTACAATTCCCTCCCCCTTAAAGTAAAACCATCCTCGATGTTCTTTCTCAAAAACACCTGTCATGCCTTTTTCATTCAGCCACTTCAGAAGTCTTGACCTTCTTCCTCGGTCAGGTCCTCTTTCAGGATATTAGTCTCCATCATCTGCCTTCAATAATTCTTGGACAAAAATCACATTAATCACAATTTTGTGCGAAAACATCTTACTGTTGTTCAAAATTCAAAAGGAAATTTTCATAATCTTAGCACAACACTTATCTGTGTAGTTTGTGGATCTATATCCACATGGTAGGTTTGTTATCCATGCTCATCACTTTCCTTGACATACCCATTGGGTGCATGATTCCAATTCAATAGTTCACAAGAGCTATCATGATTTCCTCTTCCTTTCCAAGGTTTTTTCGCACAGGAAACTACCCACTGTGTGCATGATCCCAATATTTTACAAGAATTATTAAGGTCTCCTCTTCCTTGCAGTCACTCACTCTCTAGGCCCAGGCTCAGGCATCCCCTTCACTGTTATACAGTCCCTCGGGTGATCCATCTTGCCCTGCCAAGGTTTTCTCACACAGGATAATTTTAGAGACTCTATCGAGTATTACATTCGAGGCGTCCCTCACACTTACTCTGCTGAGGTGTACCTCTGGCTTGTGTTACCTCAACACAATAATTTTCAGGCGATCACGGCTTATCACGAGGTTTTCATGGCTCAATAGTAGCCTTTTTTCATCATCTTCAGCTTTGACAGTCTTCATTTGTTCCTTCTGGACAGATCTTTTCTCCTCACCCGTGTCACAGGTATACAACATTCATGAGACATCATTATAAATTCCAAGTTTCAGAATTTTTATTGCAAATCTATCACCCACAAATTTTTCCAATCTCTTCTTTTATTTTCAGATATGTTCTGTACGAAACCAGATTCACAAGCATGGGACTTTCTTTCCCATAAAATTTTAGCTCAATAGGAAATCAGTCTTCCTTATGGGCTTACAACATTACCATATCCAAGACTCTTTCTTCTTGCAATCATTCCTCAACTAATCAAATTGTTAGTTCTCATACACATACATTTTTATCGCACCTTTTCAACTTCATCACAACAATTTCAGAATTGTGCATACTAACAATCAAATTCACTTTCTCAAAAGGAAATACCATTCCTCGCAGTTTGGCTCAGCAGGCAATCGGTCTTTCCTATGGGATTACCTCACTGCCATATCCATGCCCCTTTGCTTCCTGCAATTCATTCTTTCCACAGCCAAACAAACTGTTAGTCTCATCTCAACATACCAAACTTTTCAAAACGTAATTCAACATTTCAAAAGGGTTTTAACAATTGTGCCAATATCCATGGCCACATTCATACCCAATGCATTCTTGCATTGTTTTTCAAGTTCTTCACACTTTATGACCGGTTCTTGGCCATGGGGTGTTGGAATTTAACCAACCTTTTCCTCACATGGTTTATTCATTTTCTTTCATTCTTACAGTAGGACCATACTACATGCTATAGGCTGATCACGATCCCAAATCAATACACATGAACTCAAAATTTTCTCATGAATGCCTTTACGCATTCCTTGATTGTCAATGCATTCATGACATATCAATTCATGAATTCTTCCAAGGGTTACAAACATTGTTTACTACCAGAGGTTCATACCTCCATCATTCTGGTTCTTCGTCCTGAGTCATACCTTACTTGGGTATCCAAGGCATACAACTGACTTTCAAGTTTATGCATAACACTAAGACAATAAAATATTTAAGAAGGGTTTCTTACCAAATCCCTTCATACCTTGTGCCACACAGGCACAAATATCTTTATACTGTTTCTTAGCTGCTAGCACCCTCTTTCTTATTTTTACCTCATCACCAGTTCTTTATGGGGACTTTTACAACCCTGTCAACAATCTTTCACTTGCAGCCTTCTCTTGGTCATTCTTTGTTTGAGGTTGCCGATCATTGGCAACTGTCTTCCTCAATAGCTCCAATTCATTTCTATACACAACATGCATCATCATAGACAAAATTACATTAGTCGTAATATTAAACCAAATGCATGTATCATAACATTCGAATTCATAAACATCCTCAAATGTTTCCATAAGTGCAACACAAACAAATTTCGATTGTATATTCGACAATACAATCCTTATTACTTATGGTGTCAAGACCTTTTTATTTTTATTGGTGTACCAGCTTTCTCATCCAAGGGAAAACATAATACTCAGCGAGGAAAGAGTTGACTCTCCCCTTCTTCCAACTCTTCCTACACCTCCTGGGAATTTTTTAGCCCAGTCGAGTGATCTCTAAGGCCTCATTGTCTCTTCTCTACTTTTGCAACTCTACTCCCTGTTGGGATCTTCCTTCTCTTTTCCTTGAGCCTCCTTGGTTAGGCCTCACCCTAACCCTTTTTGGGATACCGCAACATGATTTAATAGAAATTCTTTGCTCATAATGAATCATGAACATGTGCATCCTACACACTTCCATTCGGTTATCGGAATGGTCAATATTCAGTTGTTAGTCTTCTATTAATTACATGATTCTTTCAAAATGTAATCCAGGATTCTTATATACGGATAGGCCTTGTAGCCCATTGTCCAACCTTAAACAATTATTAGCGTTGTGACTTTGTTCTTATGACAAAGTCCTTACACAGTTCCTCCACTGGGAACTCCTTCGGCATGCAACTCACTTGTTGCATATCCATCACTATTTGTGATGGCCTCAGCCTTGAGTTAGCTTTAGCTTTTTACTAAATATTCTCCTTAAGGAATATAAACATGCGTCTTTGTTAACTTACATCTATGACGTACTTAACAATGTTCATAATCCTAAGCTTGCATGTAGTTGTCATAGTTATATGGTGCAGACAACCCCCCCCCCTTTCTCTCCAAGGGTTGTGTGACCTCTCGATTTTAGGATCTTCTTAAGACTAAATTGAAACAGTCTTTTAGTCCCTGCTGGAACCTATAAGAAACAATCCATGGGTCTTCACAAATTTCGGCCCGTGTGTACAAGTGCTTAAATGCAAGTCTCTTTCATGTGACCACGCCTTGTGACCACACACTAACCCAAAAAGGTGCGTCGTGATTTCACGTATCACCGATATGAGTCAATCGACTCTCTGTCCTTCAAACTCTTGATACCCGAAATGCTAAAATTACGGATCAGATCAACGATCATCAATAGCTCTCCAACCAATGGTTGTGATTATGTTGCGATTTTTCATTTCACGACTTCGGGACTTTTTTTATGAAGCACCTCGAATCCTTCGATCCCCGAAATTATGAAATTTTGGAGTTCTCAATCTAACGGTCCTAATTCTTCCACGATTTGACAGCTCAGATCTCGTTGGGGTTTCGCGTATTGGGATTTCATGATTTCACGTGTCGCGAAGTCAAAAGACCTTTCACCTCCGTTCTCCTGATCCCTGAAATTGCGAAATTCTCTCTGGACGATCAATGGTCCAGATCACTCCTTCATCAACGTCTATGATATTTTCACGAATTTCTCGTTGCTTCTTCCAAGCCCTTTGGTTTTTTGTGAAATTCTAGTATCTCCTCACAACTAACCAGTGCGCTACTTCTACAAGATCAAACAACTTGAAATATTTTGGCTCTTTCTGAATGGATCTTGACTCTCGATCTTATCCAATCTTCAAAATTCTTTTCTGAAGGATTTCTCCTGCTCAATCCTCTGTACTTGTTCTTTCTTTGAACTTCAGTTTTTTGCGCTTCACCTTTGAATGCTTCAACTCTTCGAAACTTAGAAACTTTTTCTAAGTGTTTCCTCTCGAGACTCAAAACCACTACTCCTCCTGGTATACTCTGTGCTCAACCTCCAGAGTTTTCAAACTTTAACACAAGCTTTATTCTATACGCACGTTCGGCATACAAAATTTTCTCGCTATCTCTTATGAGCTTTTAAGTTGCTTACAGGACTAATCTCAGTCATAACTCATAGGGATGTTACCCTCTCTTTATGGGAACAACCAACAAGGGTCACTCTTGGGAATTAGTAGCAGTCCCAAAGGACTTCTCTTAATCTTATTTAAATAGATTATCCTTGTTGTCGATTCTAACCATTATAGGTCAGGTAATCGGCCCCTACATATTTTCATCGGTCCTCTCAATCGTGAGGAGTTATATGCTCAGGGTTTAGTCTTTTAATAATGAAGTAATTATAACTTTCTAAGGATCCTACGAGTCCTTACCAGATTTCCTAAATCATGAAGGAGTTCTTCATGAGGATCTTAATTCTTACCTAACCAGCCATCTCAATTGCAAGAGACTCTACCTGCTTTAGTAGGTAGCCATCGTCACACTATAACAGAACAACTCAGTTCATGTCCCTTTTCTGGCTTCTGCAGCTTCATAGCACAATTTATTCCACCTCTTTTATTCACACTCAAGTCTTATTAGTGATATTGATCAGTGCATACCTACTCCTATAAGAGTAGTTATCATTTTGACAAAGGAACAATATAATTCCTTTGCTGGAATTCCATAGAAATTACCAAATTACAGTTTCATTCTGCAGTCCTTCTCCTTAAAGAGAGAATGCAGATAACAATATCTCCTTATGCAACTCATATATGAGCCCAAGCAGGCCAAGTGTTGTAACCATGCTCTGATACCAATTAGTCACATACCCACTACCGAAAAAACAAAATTTTCACTCTTCCTCTAGGGATAGAATCCCCAAATTCCTATGAGGGCCTAGCGTAGGCTAGCTCTTCCCTTATCCACCTCCATGTGATCATTAGTTATGACCATAGGCCAAGCCAAGAGGAACCTTTTGCATTTCAGGACTCAACGATGAAAGAGAGTGAAGTCTTTCGACTCTTCAAACCCCGAAACTAGAAATCTTACCTTTGATGAGATCGATGGTTGCGAATCTCCCCCTGATCCGACAGTCCTGGCCGTATCAGGATTTCAGTAACCAGGAGTTCAAAAGGCAGCGACCCAAACCATTGGTCACTCCATTCCCCGAACTTCGATATGCGATTTCTTGTACGAGATCCAACGATCCTCAATGATTTGGATCCAACGATCCAGATCTTTTTGAAGTTTTGTCAACCAGGAGTTCGTGATGCAGTGACTCCAAATATATTGTCACTCCAATCCCTGAATTATGATATGGGAATTCATGTATGAGATCAATGACCCTCATTGATATGGATTTGATGGTCACTATCCCTCTTGAGCTTAAGGGTGTTGAAAGAGACTCAATCTTAATCCCTTCATTGTTCTATGGGATCCAATGGCCCACAAGATTTGAGAGCTTTCCCCGAACTCGGACCATTCACCACGCATCTACTCTAATGGACGGTCTAGATCTGGGTTAGATCGACGACCCATAAGCCCTGTGATCTAACGATTGTGATCTCTCTGAAACCAATGACTAGGAATAAGTTGTGATTTCATGACTCATGATTTCTAAGAACTCCTTCCATTGACTTCTTTCAACGACGAGTTAGCAAAATTCCTAACTCTCACCACTTGTCCTCTACAAATGGACGGTCCAAATCTGTTACGACCCGATGGTCATGATTTTTTGTCGACGATTCCCCATCAAGAGTCTGGGGAAGCCTCCTCTTGTGATTTCCTGGTGCCAAAACGCCGACCGGCATCCACGTGTCCCTCCGATGGATGGCTACGACCTTTAGCCATGATCAACAGTTGTCATATTTTCGGGATGATCAATGGTCGCAATCAAATCATAGCTTTCTCCTTTTCGGGAATTTGGGAGAATCTTCACTCACGTTTCCCCAATGCCAAATCCTCGATGGATGTGGATCTTTGACACGCATCCTTTGGGATGGATGATCCCGATGTTTTCAGAAATTTGATGAGTCCTCTCTCCCCTGCATGCACCAGGTTAAACCTCGTGTGCCTTTTCTGGATACGACGGCTATTGGTCCCCCGCGATCGATCTAACGGTTCAGACCTATTCTCCTACACACTCTTCTCTGGCTATCTGGACATAGGCTCTAATAGTCCATATTTTCCCCTACGAATCGACGATTCTCCTTTCAGGACTTTGGGGAAATCCTCACCTCTATTTCTCCGAATTGAACCAACGGTTCAGATATGATTTTGATCACGATCTCTATCACTCCTGAGCTTTCATATGCTATGAAACCTCCAAAGGGTTTCTCGACCTCTGCACTCCATGCGGGGTTCTTGCACACAAAGGTACAATCGTTCCTAAGCTTGTCTAGGACTTAGGGAGTTTTGGGTTCGGTTTGCCTCGCAGAGAGCCTGTGCCGATCTGCACTACCTCTCCTGAGCTTAACAAACTCTATCCTCCAAGGACTCTAAACAATTAGGAGGGTTGGCATGCATGCATGAAACTCTGTCTGAAGTTGACGAACACACAGTTCGTGACTCTAGCTTATGCCTCCACAGGACACAAGCATTTACGAGTATAAAATCATCTCCTAACCATATAATTTCTTACTAGCCTAGTTATACAATCAAGTAGAAATAAGGGGGATACAATATATTCATTAAGAAATATGTACAATTCCTGAAACATACACAGTATAACTAATTAATACACAGTTATGGCTAAATTACACAAGGTAGGAAATCACTTATCTATTACAGGTTGTCGCCAACCAACTGACTGTGGGTGTTCGTCCTTCCATCTGACCATAGGCTTAGAGGCATTCATTCTTAGCACTCTGGACACCCTCGTGCCAAGCCATGATATCACCAGGGACTTCTCACAGTTCTCAGGAGTTATGTCTCTGTCCTAGCTTCTGCTCGGGTCCTATTCTCTGCAACTCAGATATTTCTCTTTTGGTTATGGCCTCAGCGAGGTTTCTCATATGCTCTTCCACATCAAGCTTGCAACCTTCTGTTCATGATTCTGCTGGAGCATATCCCTTACGAGCTTACACCCTCTCGTCCCATGTCTCTTCTCCCTTGTATATCCCCCTTACCCTGGAAGGATTTTGCCAACCTATCTTGTTCCTTCTATCAGAAGGCAGCTTAGGTCTGCAGGTCACTGCGGTACTTCGGGCTGACAGCTGATGTTTCCATTCATGGGGGTGGTTGATAATTCAACCATCGATCCTTTCTTCATTAATTGATTTCTCTCCTTGGAATTCGAAGGAGGTTTTTCATCCTTATCAAGGGAGATTTGGGGTTATTTGATATATGAACCGTCTTGTATAGTTTTCTCATTCTTCCTCTAGTGATATCATGGCCAGTACTTTCAAGGATTCACCCCCACAATCAGTTATTTGGCAACTCGGTCAATAATACATTTACATTGTCCTCATGCCTTAGCATGGTAATTCCTATTTTATGATTAATTACAAATTGGGGGAAACAGGGTGTTACATCGACACCTTTGGAGGGGATCGTTTTTGCTCATAGATTTCAGCGAGGATTTGTTTGGTTCTAGGTCGTTGGTGCAAATCTTTTTTTTTTTAAGTCTGAAGCAAAGTCTTTGGGTGCACGTACAAGGGTGCTACCCGGTGTCTTTTTTCTAGAAGGTAAATCTCACATCTGTGTCCTTTTGACACCTGATCAGTGGTTTGCAAGTGGTTGGATTTTTTCTTCAGCCTTTAGCCTGTGTGGGAGTTTTCAGAAGTTTTTTGTGGGGTTGGAAATCACAAATCCATCCTAGCTGGTATGTTCAAGGCTTGATGCAATGTCAAGATTTTCTCAGTGACCTTAGTGGCTAGGGATCCATGCACTCCCTCAGGTCTGTTTCTTGGAGTGGAAGTGGGGGTTTCTGATCGAGGTTGTGTTTCAAAACTATGAGGTCCTTCCTTTTCGGGCGTGCAGTGTTGATTTTTTTATGTTGGGTCAGCACTTTGAGGTTCGTACAGGGAGTTGTGGTTTCTGGATTCTAAGTGGATATTGGTTCTCCTATTGTCCCTCTCGATCTATATTTCCGAGGGGGTTTCTTTCCCTCTTTGTCCTGGTCCATCCAGGTTCTCTATTTCTTCTCCTGCAGTTTACTTGGCTGAAATATGGTGGCTACTATCCTTGTAGACTTCATTCTTTTAAGGCCTTTTTTTTTCTTTGTTTCTCTTTCTCTTGAGGTTGAAAACATTGTTAGACTAAATGCATGCTCTCTGTATGCATTGTATGGCTCTTTAGCTTGGTTTTTTTTCCCTTTAGGGGTTTTCCATCCTTCTCCAAGGATGAGTCATACTAAATGCACGTGCAAAATGTAGTTTTGTTCTCTACTAATGAATTAAATTAAGCTTTTTTCTATGGAAAAGAAGATAAATGATTTTTTTTTTATATATTTTTAAGTTAATATTAAATTATTCAAATACTCAACCATATAGACAACAATCAATTAAACCTATTCTTTAAACTAACAACTAAATCTTTAATCTATCAACCCTTTCTATATGTATACACAAGCATTTGTAAACAAAGATTTTAATAATAAATTACAAAAATAAAATGCATATTAATATTGCATTATATTATACTCTTTATTGTAATCATAACATCTAAAACAGTTTTTGTTTTACATGCTAATAAAATTGTGATAATATACTTTTATAGGAAAAATGAATTTCAAAAATCGTTTATATTTCTTGTAATCATATCTCATTTTTATTACTACAATGTTGTGTGAGTACTTATTTTTCATTATCAAGTATTACCATCATCTTTTATAACCACTCCAAATTTGGTAAGATTATGTAAGAGATTGATCAACAAAAAATAATTTATATATATATATATAAAGAAGAGTTTAAGTTAATATTTTTAACAAAAGATTGTATGAGGAATATATATATATTATATAATAATATATTAAGATATATAATATATACGAGTATGTGCAAGTTAATGATGGTCTCTCATGACAATGCAAACATGGAAACATAACAATCTCTTAACTTGAAAGGATTATTCAAGGTACTTTTACAATGAATTTGAATATGGTGCAAAAATATGAAACCTAGGACATTGAATTAGATTTCCCAATATACAACTTTTATTCATAGAAATTGTGAATAACTATGTGAAATTTGTTTTTTTTTTTTCTAACAGTGGTATGTTATTTTTTAAGCAAAATATAAGGTATATGTCTTTGTTCATGCAGGTGTTGAGTACCTTAATGATGAAATTTCATTCCAAAAACTTGTATAATTGTAATGATGAAATTATATCCTTGAAATTACAAGGCCTTTTGTTCGTGCCAACTAAGAGGGTCTTAACATGATCAAAATATATTTTCTACTGCAGAATATAACTCATTTTAGAAATTGTTAAGCTGAAAAAAAGTTGTAGTTGAAATAATTTATTTCAACATCTTCTAGGATATTGATATACGCAAAAGGGAAATATAGATTGAAAATAGTAAACAATATTAATTAAAAAAAAAAAAAAAAACTATATATTTGGAATCTGCATAGCCGACTCTATCTATATATGTAGTTTCATCAACAACTAATTTTTGTAGCCTATAGAAAAACAAAGTCAAAAAAAGAGATATGGAGAGGTGTTCAAAAAAATGGAGGTTTTATCTATTTGCAGACCAAACCACTAGGTTTGTCATCCCGAACCTAAATACAAGTAAGAAAACACATACGTTAAATTTTTGAATCCTACCTAAAACATTTTGAATTCAATAGAACACACACACGTGCGCATGTTCCTAAAACACACACATTATTAGGAACAAGATTGTGCATTCTTGTTACAATAAATAATTCTCTCTCTCTCTCTCTCTCTCTCTCTCTCTCTCTCTCTCCCATCATTCCCCCCCCACT